>OZ012738.1:375800093-376057593 GCA_963859935.3 Lathyrus sativus | reverse complement strand
ATGACATAGCATGTCGTGTTAATGGCATTCATTCAAAATTACTTAGGCAAATTACCTTCACTGAGCATAGTTCTCGCTAACTCCTCTAAAATTCATTATTTTACGTTCCATAACACCATTTTGTTGTGGTGGATCGGAAAAATTATGCTCAATACCATGCTTCTCACAAAAATTTTCAAAAAGGTAATTTTGGAATTCTCCTTCGTGATCACTTCGAATGGAAACGATTCTCAATTTCATTTTGTTTTGGAATAATCTAGCAAATTTCTTAAATGCCGGATATGTTTCATCTTTACTTGACAAGAACAAAACCCAACAAAATCTAGAGTAATCCTCTACAATAACAAAGCCATAGTAATTTCCACCTATGCTATTGGTCTTAGAGGGACCAAAAAGTTCCATGTGGAGAAGCTCAAGAGGTCTATAGGTAGAAACAAGGTTTTTCTATTTAAAATAAATTCTTGTTTGCTTCCCTTTTTAAAAAGCCTCATATATATGGTCTTTAGTGAACTTTAGTTTAGATAGACCAATTACTAAATCTTTCGAGGATACTTTGTTCAATAGGTTAAAGTTAAGATGGACTAGGCGTCTATGCCATAACCAAGAGTTTTCACTCATGGTGGGTAGACACTTAGTTCCACCCAAGGAAACTTCATCTAGATTAAGCATATCAGTATTATTTACCCTCACACCTTTAAAAACAAATTCTTTCTTTTCATGATGCACAAACAAGCAAATTTTTTTTGTAAAGGTCACCTTAAAACCCTTGTCACATAGTTCACTTAAGCTTAGAAGATTGTGTTTGAGGCCTCAACTAGCATTAAATCAGAGATAATAGTAGATGAGGGATTACCTACACTACCTTTTCCAAGTATAGCCCCTTTGTTATTATCTCCATATGTGACGAACCCCTTTCTCTCTGGCATGAATTCAATGAAGAGGGATATGTCACCTATCATGTGTCTTAAACATCCACTATCGAGATACCACATATTTTCGGTAGAATCAAGACATTCAACCTTAAAATTTAAACAACAGAAATATGTACCCAATCTTCATAGGGTCCTTGATAGTGAGTGAGATAAAAGTTGTACTTAGACAACCATTGAACAACTCGTTTAGGAACAAAGAGTTGCCTAAATTTACATCTTTCAATGGTATGTCCCTTTTTTCAACAATAATGACAATATAAGTTTTTATGAGACATGTCCTTACTATTTGAGTTCTTATACATATATCTATGTTTCCTTTTATAATGGTTCAAAGACTTTTCAACCTTAGAAAAATCAATAGCAAACACCATATTAGGTTGCAAGACATCACCTAATTTGACTTGAAGAGATTTCACTTCCTCTTGTCTATTATTACAATGTTCACAACCAAACCTAGGAGGTTTAACATCCTCACTCTTTTCACTTTGAATATCTATCATAGATTTCTTAATAGCTTCAAAATTTCTTTCGGATTCCAACACTTTAGCTTCTAAATTTAAAATTACTTTTTCATGTGAAGCTAACTTGCTAAAAGCTCTTAAGGCTTCTCTATGTAGATTTTCAAAGGCCTTTTGTAATTCAAAATAGGATGAATTATTAGTGGATTTAAGTTTAGAGGAACTTACATTCTTCTTTTTCTTCCTTTTTTCCATGAGATAAATTCGAGCTGATTCCACACTTGAAGTTGTGCTTTCATCACTAGAGGAGGCACTAGCACTTTTCCAAGCAACATGAGATTTTCTAGACTTCCTAGAAGAATTATGATGGCTCCTTTCTTTATCTTTCATTCTCATGGGACATTCCGATCTATAATGACCAACTTCACCATAATGATATCAAGATCTTCTAAGCTAGCTTTTTGTATTTTCATCATCCTTAGAGGAACTTGTTAACCTTCTAAACTTGTCAGAATTTTTAACATTGTTCTTCCTTATATACCTTTAGTATCTCCTTACGAACAACCTCATATTTTCCTCACAAGAATTCTTATCATCATTATTCTCACACCCATAATGCTCATAATATGAAGAGGCCGTTCTCCAGGCACTTCACGACTTTCCGGCGCCATCTGAAGACAGAGGTAGCCCTGGAAGCCATTATCTAGGGGAAGAACGAACCTCTCAGAGACTACAGGGAGGGGTTCTACTGAGAGGCCGTCCAGGTTTCCACCATGGACGACATGAAGAAATTCCTGATCCAGAGAGGCATAAGACCTCACTCCGACTTCGCCAAGGCCGTTGGGGTTGAACGTCCCCACACCTTGCATGCCCTTCTCCACAGAGCCCAATCATACATCGAGTATAAAGAGGTAGAAGCCGCGAACACCGCAAGGGACACGTGGAACCAGGAGGGCTTTAGGGGCGCCAGGAATGAGGAAGCCGTTCCTCTATGACGAAGCGGGGAAAGAAGACACGGATACCGACCCCGCGAGTAGAAGGGAACCGTGTGCCGGTTCACCGAGTACACGCTACTCACAGCTCCCTGCGAGCACATCCTGTCCGAATGCATCAATTTAGAATTTCAGAGAGGCGGTGTCCGTTTCCCGAAATTGACGCCCCCGAAGCCCAACATGGACAAATCAAAATATTGCCGGTTCCACTGAAGTCATTGACACGTTATGGAGGACTGCATCTACCTCAAGGATGCAATCGAGATCTTAATCAAGGAAGGGCACCTGAAACAGTACACCCGGAGAGGTGAAGCTCCCCGACTTGAGGCTCGCAAAGCCAAAAGGGTTGAGAAAATGTCTCCTCCCTCCGATGAAGCGGGACTACAAGTCGCCATGTGTATCTCCCGACCAGAGGATTTTCTCCTTTTTAGCGAGCCCGCCAGACCATTGTCTGCCCACAGTTCGTGGGAGGATTTCCCAGCCACCCTGGTCATATCCAGCAGGGGGCTCAACAAGCTATCAATAGGGTCAATCAAGAGGAAATTCGAGGAACTCATCGACAAGAGCTCGAAGATGAACGCTACCCTCGACAAGTTCAAAGGTCAATCGAACCCGATCACCTTTTACCTCAAGGAAATTCTTGGGGGTACACCCAACTCCAACATTGCCTTCCTGATCAAGGCTCAGATGGAGAACTTCGACGTTCGCCAAATCCTAGTCGACCAAGGGAGTTTGGTGAACATAATGTACAACCACCTGTTCACGACCCTCCAGCTCGATGAAATCCACCTGACCCCGTATGTAGACTCTGATCTCCAGGGCTTCAACGGTACCACCACCAAGCCTTGGGGATACGTGGAACTGCTCGTCACATTCGGAGCCGAGGATACGACCAGATAGGTAAAGGTCCGCTTCTTGGTAATTGAATGCCCCTTCTTGTACAAGTGCATCCTGGGAAGGCTGACCTTAGCTAAGCTGACCGCGGTACCGTCTACAGTCCACCTGAAAATGAAATACTACACGACCAGAGGTCGGGTCGTCACCCTCCACGGGGACATTGAGACAACTAAGAGATGCTTCGAGGCGGCGCTCAAAAGGCTCAAATCGATCAATGTCCCCATCAAGTTGACCGGTAGGCCAGCCCAGACGGAGGAGCATAAGCCACTCCCTCACGTCAATGCCGTCGACCTTGATAGTCATTTTCCCAGCAAGCAGGAGCAGAACGCGAGATCTGAAGACGCACCACCAATGGGCAACGAGCAGCTATCCCACCCAACTCGCCCAATTCTAGACGGAGACTTCGAGCTCATCACACTCGGAGACAACCCAGGAAGAAGCGTGAAGATTGACACGAGACTCCCTGACTTGGCGAGAAAGCAGCTTAAAGCTTGCCTCTGGGAGAACACTGACTTGTTCGCTTGGAGCGCTGCGGAGATGCCCAGCCTCGACCCTGATGTAGCATGCCACCACCTCACCATAGATCTGAATGCTAGGGACATAGTTCAACATAGACGTAGACAGTCTCCCGAGAAAGCGGAGGTTGTTGAAAAAGCTGTAAAAGACCTCATAGAGGCAAATTCTATATCGGAAGCCCAGTACACAACCTGGCTGTCCAACATTGTATTAGCTAAGAAACATAATGGAAAATGGAGAATGTGTGTTGACTATACTGATCTCAATCGGGCATGTCCCAAAGATGCTTACCTGTTACCTAACATAGACAAACTCGTCGACAATTCTGCAGGTTTTGAACTGCTGTCATTCATGGACGCATACTCGGGATACAATCAAATCTCCACGGCGAAGGATGACAAACAACACACGACCTTCATGACCGAATCAGGAAAATATTACTACAACGTAATACCTTTCGGATTGAAGAACATCGGCGCGACCTATCAACGGATGATGAACAAGGTATTCCGGGGAGAAATTGGGGACATGCTCGAAGTGTACAGGGACGACATGATAGTAAAATCACGATAAGAGGCCGACCATACCATCCACCTCAAGAAGGTTTTCACGACAACGAGGAGGTGCAAGATGAGGTTTAACCCCGAGAAGTGCACCTTCAGCGTACGGGCATGCAAGTCCTCAAATTCTACCTGACAGAACGAGGAGTAGAAGCGAATCTAGAAAAGTTCAGGGCTTTCTTTGAGTTTTCCACGCCGAGCACAAAGAAATCCATCCAATCACTAAACGGGATGCTAGGATCTTTGTCACAATTCGTCGCCAAGTCTGCTCAGCACGCCCTCCCCTTCTTTAAGCTTTTATGCAAGGAGGTCGCATTTAAATGGATAGAGGAATGGGAAGAGGCTCTCCTCTACCTTAAGAAAGTCCTATCAGAGCGACCAGTGCTGTCAAGGCCCGAAGCCGGGGAAACCTTATACCTATATCTCGCTGTCACCACGGAGGCCGTCAGCGCAGCCCTGATCCGCAAAACTCCCGAAGAGAAAAACTGATATACTTCACCAGCAAAGCCCATCGAGGTTCCGAGCTTAGATACTAGCAAATTGAGAAGGTCACTCTGGTCCTCATCAACACGGCCAAGAGGTTACGACATTACTTCCTGGCCCATACGATCATAGTCAGAACCGACCAGTCTGTCAAACAACTACTCGGACGACCGAATATGTCGGGAAGAATGCTCAAATGGTCGCTCAAACTCTCATAATTCGACATCCAATACGAGAGCAGAAAAGCCCTAAAGGCTCAAGTCTTGGCCGAATTCGTCGCGGAGATGGCTTCCACAGGGTCCCCGACCCCCGGTGCGTACAAATGGACCATCTTCGTCGATGGCGCCTCTAGCTCGACAGGAAGTGAAACAGGCAAAATATTGGAGAACAAAGAAGGCATCCTGATAGAATTCTCCCTCGCCTTGGCGTTGCCAACATCAAACAACCAGGTCGAGTACGAGGCGTTCCTCGCAGGACTCCGTCTGGCTGAAGACCTTGGCGCGAAGGAGGTAAAGATCTTTACTGACTCCCAGCTCGTGGCATCCTAGGTACGGGGAGAATATCAAGCCAAGACGACAACCTCGATGAGTACCTCTCCTTTGTAAGAGAAAGAATGAAAAGATTTGATTCTGCATAGGTACGACATGTTCCACGTGAACACAACACCCGGGAAGACATCTTGTCGAAACTGGCTAGCACGAAGAAGAAGGGCAGAAACAAATTCATAATCCAGGAGGTCCTCTCTCTCCCCAGCATCGAGAGGGGTACGATAACTGCCGAGGTAAATGCTATTAGCGATAGTGACTGCTGGATGACCCCTGTGTACGTATACCTCAGCACGAGACGACTACCTGACAATGCCAAAGAGGCGAGCATGGTTAGATGTCGAGCCTGCTCGTATGTTAGGGGTGCATATAATGCAACCACTTGAAGATATCCGACCATTCCGATCCAAACTTTGAGACACGGTTCGGGTTTATTCAGTTCACAGATTAAGTCGAAAAGCAGAAAGGGTTTTTACGGGTTTGTGCGATCGGATTTGGAGACTGATTTTGGAACCGTCGAAAACTAAATCCGACCGAATCTAAGGGTATTTTTATGGCTAGGCCCAATCTAATCTTAACCCAGTCCATTTCATACTCTTGTAATAACCCAGTCTAACCCAGATTGTGAATTCTATATATTTGCCTCAGATGTTCCAACCCTAATCTTCTATCTAACCTAGTTGCGCCTCCATCTCACCAGTTTTTGTCGGTTTTGTTTTTAATCTAACCAGATGCTACACTTTCATCTTTGTTTGCTATCATCTTCGATCTATTTGTATCACCTTAGATCTTTGGATGCCTCTCTCTGTACCACCGCCTATGTTCATTGTCGTCATTCTACTTTAGGTTTATTTCTATCTCTTAACTCTTTTAAAATTTGTGTTAATGTTTTCATATTTCTCTCTGTTTTGATTTTGTTTTTTTCTCTGTTTTGATTTTCTTCTATTTAATATCCATTCTTCAAAAAATTTCAAAGAATTAAATTTAGGTTAATGACTTGTGTATTGCACATTGTGGCTTTTCAAAATTCATCTAACACCAATTAATCTATGTTAACAATAAACTATTGGTAGTTGCTGAAAATACACCAATCCATTAATATTATGTTATTTACAATTTACTAGTTCTTTTATGGTTTTCTGCATGAAACTTGAATCTATAATTAAATGATTTGAAACTACAACTTTGTCTTGCAGGTGGAGCAATTACATAAAATTTTTAAACTTTGTGGTTCGCCTTCCGAGGACTATTGTAGAAAATCAAAATTGCCTCATGCAATGATATTTAAGCCTCAACAACCCTATAGACGTTGTGTTGCTGAAACATTCAAGGACTTTCCTGCACATTGTCACACCCTCATTTTCATCTTTAGCCTTTTGTCGCTACTGCGAAAATTGGCGCCGGCTGACAGAAGAGTCGCCACCGTGCGTTATTTATCCCTCAGAGCGGGAAAGGAAACGCTCGAAGTAAACCTCGCAAAAAACGGGGAAAAGGTATGGTCATCGCAACCAAAACCTGGGTTCGGGAGTCAGTTGGTATTAGCACCCCTCACGTCCGTCGTACTCAACGGGATCCACGCTTGCTTGGGTTGTCTACAGGATGCAAAACAATCTATCTACGGCTGCTAAATCTAAACGGAAGGGAATTGACTCGATAGAGCGTCGCACTCTATGCCTACGTATTCTCAAGAGAGAAAGTCAGAGTCAACGTGGTTCGGGACTACGGGGAAAATTGGCTCGCCAAGACCTCGCGTCTTGTGCCTACGTACTTCCACTGCATGGAAGATCAGAGCTTTACGTAGTTCAGACTAACTACGGCTAAACAAACATTCTCACACAGCAGTGAGAAAAACAACTGGTTTCACAGGGTCGGGAACCTATGGGCAAAACTATGGCTTGGTCTCAAATGCACTCGGGCAAGAGAGAAAAAGGGTATCAATTAGTCGTCAGCGGGAAAGTCTAGATCGCACAGCCGCGAGAGAACAACAGGTTAGTCGTTAGTGTGCTCGCTAGGATATCGCATCCTATGCCTACATATCCTCGTCTGGTACGAGGAATCAGAGCAGCTGTAGTTCGGCTACTTCGGGACCACAGCTCAAATCTCGTTTTATTAATCTCTGAAAAAATGGTTACAAAGCTTGCATACTGAAAAATAAATCTCCTAGGAAATACTATCCTATTCTATCCTGAAAAATCGAATGGAAAATAGCCCCTTAACAAGTGGGCTTCTAAACTATCCTAAAATTGTAAAATAGACTCTATGGAAATATCCTAAAAGAAAATGTACTTTAAAAAATATTAAACCTACTTTAATATTTTTTCCTTTTTTTTCCTTTTCTTTTCAACATATTTTTCCATATTTTTCTCTATTTTTCTCTTATATTTTTTCAATATTTTTCTCCATAATATTTCCTTTTTTCCACAAATATTTTCTTTTTATTATTGTTCACCTTTCTTTTTTCTATTTTTTCATAACATTCTTTCCATATTCTTTTTTATTTCTTTTTCAATTCTCACAACAAAAGGAAAAAAAAACAAACAAAAAAAGGGGGAGGGGCATAATCTGTTACAGGGGGATTAAAAGAAATAAAATAAAAAAATTGCAGGCCCAGCCCAGTAGAGATTCCAGAAAAACAATAGGGGGGGGGGGGGGGTGATCCAAAACGTGGTGTGCAGCTGGGAAATGGTATTGGGCTCGGGGACGGCCCATTACTCACACGCAGGGGGTGGATGCCCAAACGATGGGGGTGTAACTGCCAAAAAAACATTGGGCTTCAGGCCCAAAACCCCCTGGGTCCACCTTCCTCCTTCACTCTCATTCCCTCTGAAAACACCCGAAACCCTAGACTTCTTCCTCATGGCGCCGCCGCCGTAAACCCTCCGTCTCTGAGCTCTCCTGTCTTTCTCGTTTCCCCTTTGTTCAGATCCCTCTCTCCCTCCATATCTCTTTCACAAACCAACTCCAGAAACATTAAAAGAAAAAGTTACTTGGAACTTCTGTATCTTGACATTTGAACATAGATCGTTGAAGGCGAACCCTGGAAATGGACGAACGGATCTATATTGATGGTGTTGATGGAGATGTTCAGTGAATGTTTGATGAACGAAGATCTGGAAATATCTGGAGTATTCTGGAGATCGCGATGAACATGAAGGTGAAGCTGAGTATTCTTGCTGAACGGTTGAACCTAAGAATTGATTGAAGATTCATGAGGATTGCATGTTACGGATCTTGAACGGTTCCGGAAATCAGATCGAAGATGATGAAGTTCTAGAACTGAGATGAATGCATTCTTGGAGTTTCGTTCCTGGATGTTTCTGGGAAAATAGCTTGACGAAGGTTGTTGGAGTTTCATTCTGGAAATGGATGAGTGCACGATGATGAAGGTTGAATCTGGAATTTTCTGAAGATTATTCTTGTGTTGTTGATGAATTCTGAAGTTTGTTGAACGGTTGAAGGTGAATCTATGAGGATTCTGGGGATTTTTCTTGAAGGCTTGATGGATGATGAACTTCTGGGAAACCATTGATGAAGGTTCTGTTGGTGGTTGATGATCGGAGAAACGGATGAAGACGAAGATTGGTGGTTGAGTTTTGGAAGTTTCTGGGTTGAGGATTATCGCCGGAAAAAGATTGTTGATGGTGGTCGGAGGTGGATATTGGCGGTGGATTCTGGGGAAGATTAAGGTTTCAGATGATGAAGGGAGGAGGAAAGATGAATGTAGATCGGAGTTCTGGGGTTTTGATGTTTCCGGTGGGGGTGCGGTGGCCGCCGGCCATGCATGTCGGCCGGTGGGGAGAACGGTGAGGGACTCTGGCGAGGGCAGGTGGAGAGGTGGTGTGGAGACACGTGTGGAGGTAGTTGGGTGGCGCTCCTGCATGCAGGACGCGTGGTGTGGGTGGTGTGGTTGCACGCATGTGCACCACGTGGCAGAGAGAGAGGAGAATGGAGAGATGGCGTGGCGTGATCTGGAGTGTGAAGTGTGGGGTGGCCTGGAGGCAAAACGTGGGGCCAGCCTCGAAGCTACACGTGGCTTGCTCTGGTATTTAAATGGCTGAGAAACCTGGATACTTCTAGAACGTTCCAGACTTGGCTGGAAAAATCTGGACATTTGCTGGATATTTTCTGGACTAAAGCTGAGTTTGGGCCTGCGAATTGAGTGAATAAAGCCCAACGAAATGGACTCCAAAAACTCTGAAAAACTGAAAAAACAAGATTAAAAAAATCTAATTAACACTTAATCCTAATTAACTAAACTAATAATACTATAAAAAAATCTAATAAACCCACTAATAAAATTCTAATAAAACCTATATTACCTATTTAAATTCTATAAAAGAAAATAAAAGAAAAATCTATTTATTATTCTAAAAAATTCTATATTATCTTAAAAATGATTAAAAAGAATTAAAAACTATTTTAAAAAAAACATACTAATATTCTAAAAATGAAAAATGCTATTTAAAACTATTTAAAAACTATTAATATTCTAAAAATTCCTAAAAACTCTATTAAATCCTAAAATGATTAAAAATCTATTAAAAATCCTATTAATATTCTAAAATGATAAAAATCTATTTAAAAATCCTATTAACATTCTAAAAATGCTAAAAAATGATTTAAATCTATTTAAACCCTAAAAATGGCCAATAAAATCCAGAAAAATCACAATAATTCCCAGAGGAACAAAATAAGCACCGAACGACGCATAAAACCGCGAGAGCGCAACAAAATCACCGGTAAAAAATAAACGGGCACCGAAATATCCCAAAAATCGATTCTACCTATCTAAACTGATAAAAAACACCTGAAACACGAGACGAGAGCTGTGATCCCAATAAAATCAAAACAAATGAAAAATGCACTGTATGCGATATGCAGATGCGAATGCGGTTATGCGTCGAAACATCGAGCCAGATACGAGACCCGGTTGGTCAAATTTTAGGGTGTAACAGCTGCCCCTATTCAAGCGACTTCGACCTGAATGGGTGAAGAGCGCTCAACCTTCAAACATTCAAGGTAGATGACGGTTGAATACAAATGAAACCCTGAAATTTGCCAACCGCAAGAATATACTGCAAAACTGCTTGAGGAATAGCTTCCAATAACTGAAGTTTGGTTGTCACGGCAACAACTGGTCAATTTTCTGATAAAATTTTCTTCTCCTTTTCAACACCTGTGTGACGCCACAAGTATTGAAATAATGCTTCGTAAAGCAAACACCTTGATTCCCATCTCTCTCATGGGATCAAATCTGGTCAACTCACAGTTCACTGCGAACTTGAGGACAATTCTCCTGGGGGAATTCTGAATGGAACTGCCTGGCACCTATTCTGACGATGGGGGCAGCTTCAGAAAAGCTTGGTATATGTCGATCTTTGTTGTTGTTTTTTCGATGCTGATGTAACAACCAAATATGAAGAATCACTCCGCTGGGGGAGAAGGTGAGCTGAACCACACAACTCTGCAGGTGAACAAATTCGAAATCCAATAGGTAACCATCCTGGTCCATGTTTCGACATGCGTATGCTTGATAATGATGCAATGCCCTATATGACATGTAAATGCTATGCGTTCTGTTTGAAAATGCGAGGCCCAGACGGCATGGAAATATTATATGTTTGATGGATGCAATGACTATATATGCAAATGCTAATGCAGGTTCGAGCTGCCAGAGAACACCAGGTCTGAAAACCGTTTGGCGAAATAAATGCCGAAGGTAGACGTCAACTCTGCTGGGGATGAACTGAAGTCACAGAATTGTCTCAGCAAAATAAATGCTGGAAACGGGAAACCAAATCCGCCGGTGATAACCGTTCTGCTGGAGAAATGGAAAGGCAACCCTGCTTGACGACTTCACTGGGGAGAGAAAGAACAACTCTGCTCGGGGATGCTCTCTTCAAATATTGACAACGGATTGTACTCTGCGGGGATTGACCTAAACTGAGGTTGATTGCGCGCGGCACACTGCTGGAAATGCCCCTACTATCAAGGATGTCGATTTTAATCTGCTGAGGATCCTTCTGATCCTACTCTGATACGGGGTAAAATATGATCTCGACTCTTCCGGGGATAATAAGCAAATTTCATCTGCTGAAGAGTGGCAATTCTGATTTAACAACATCTGCGAGGAATTCAAACATTACTCGGAGCGCTGACATTAATCGAGCTTCGTATCGGGGAATATGACAACATGCGGGTCATCGGGAAATACTGTGTCAGATACCTTTAGGTTTTTTTGTTTTTCTAGTTTAGGATAAACATGGACTATGTACACAATGGAAGATATAGGAAATACTAGACGAGAACTAGCATTCAAAGGTATACTACCAGACGAGAACTGATAGGAAAATAGGTTAGGAAAACTGATTTTTGTGTTTTTGAACATCAGACGGGGCTGACTGAAATAACAGACTGAGATATAGACAACCAGGCGAGAACTGGCTGAAAGCTGACGTGCACCAGGCGAGAACTGGTATAACACATAGGGTAAAACACACGAGAACTGATTACGCGATGACATGTACCAGGCGAGAACTGATACAACTCTTGGAGAAACGGTGACCAAACGAGAATTGGTTACAATAAACTGCACCAGACGAGAACTGATACTTACAATAAATCGCGCCAGACGGGAACTGATGCTTACAGAGAGGTGGGCCAGACGAGAACTGGTTACCAATTTTCCAGGCGAGAACTGGACTTTGGAAACGACTGGTTACTGACGCGCAACAGGTTTAAACTGTAGGACAATGATCCAATGACAACAAGGCCTTTCTAAGGAGGTTAAGGTTTTTGGTAAGGGTACTTGACATGATTCCCCGATACTGAACTCTGGCTGGGGATAAGCAGGCTGGTTTGAACAACTTTCCCCAATACACTCAGCTGGGGATGAAAAGACTGGCTTGCAAAACTTGCCCCAGTACAATCAACTTGCCCCAATCTATCTCTTGGGAATACTTGCTCTGAACAGCTTGCTACGAGAAGACTTCGAGAATATCTGCCCCGACATCTGCACGATAACAAAATTCAATCTCCATTAAAACATCGCCAACCCAGTTGATTTCGACATTCTCTGCGATGACTTGCCCCTGAATTAGCGTTCTAGCGACTTAACCTGATCTGATTATCCACTGGAAGTATCTGCTTTCAAATCTCAACGCTCTGAATAACTGCCCCTGATTGGCTCCCGAGAAGACTCACTTCTGATCAACTGCTTCTCAAACAGGCTGCCCCTGATCAACTGAAGCTTCGGGACTTGTCCTCAGACTGACTGATATTGAACTTACTGGAAGATAATGTCCCTGATTCATTGGGCTTCACAACATACACCATTCTGGTTCAGACTGCTGAATTACCCAGTCCTGCTTGATTATTCCTGCTGGCATTTCTCTCATGCCAACTACTAACCTGCAATTAAAATTGTCTGTCTACGAATGGTAGTCTTAATGCAGTGGTTATACAGATTTTGAAAAAAAAAAAAATTTGAGTTGTCACTCATTTACATGCTATGATTGTGAGTGACGAATGAACCAAAGTTCAAACGTGGTGCTTACGTGGTCAGTGAAAAATACCACAAAGATGTGACTAGCAAGTCAAGAAGGAGTCAGGTTACTCAACCTTATCGTAATGCGCTTCAGACTAACCCTACCTCAATTAGGTCTTTTAAGGGTTGTATCGTGGTCGGGTTCACGGTTCGTGAAACAAAGGATATTTGGCTCAAATTTTGCTTTGTACCCACCCCTTCTACGTGATGATCTCCGATCCTAAGGTTCAGTTAACCCGGCATAAGCGCTCGCCTCTTCGAGAGGTATGCTGAATGGTAAGGACCACAATTAAGGAACTCACAAGCTTTTCTTCCGGAGTGATAGTTACTCCTTTTTCGCTTTCGGTGTCTGTGTACACGACTTTGTGATTTGCTGGGGAAAATTTTCTTTTTAATCCCTCTTTTCCATTCTTTTGATTCCCTAATTTTTGCCTGGACTGACTCCTTTTGAGTTCTTTTCGATTTCTTTTGAAGTCCAGCGGGATGCCCTGATTTTTGCCTAAGTATTAGCTTTCTCAGCTTTTCTTTCTTTTTACTTAGCGGGCTTTCTTTCTTCTTTCTTTTGGAACAAAGTCGTGCGACACTGGTTGTCTTGATTGCTCCAAAAGGATTGTAACTGACTCACTCCTGATTGGTGAGGTATGACCTCCTGAAAGGTATAAACTGATATTGGTCCTCGAAAGACAACCCTCCTCTGTAAGACTTGAACGCTCGGTCAAGCTAACTGACAACTACCCTGCCCCGGGTTAAGATGTGAGGGTTTTAAAAGTCCGAAAAAACTTCTACTTCCTGGCTCGAAGTGGTTAACAAGGGACTAACTCCTTATATCTCCAGTGTTTGGGGGATGGAAACAATGCCTTGTACGTCATCGGTAAGGTCTTATCTGAAAGCCTACGATCATCGGTTATGAGTTTCAGTTTCGTCATCCTCCCTCCAAACTTTGCTAGTCACAGCGATAAAGTGGAGTGAATAAAATGCAAGTGTCAGTGCAATGCAGTAAATGAGCGACAGCGACATGACTAATTCAGAAAAATGCATAATCACTTTATTATTATCACCATTCGAAACATACAATGTTTTAAAAGCAAGTAGTAACTAACAGAAAAGAAACTACAAATGCAAATGGAAAAGTCTGAGGACTGCCAATGCTGAGGCGCCTGCCTGTCTGAATCACTAGCTTCTTGCTGGAGAATACTTTCCGAGTCTACGAGCTTAGACAGCTGAGCGGTTGGGATGAACAAACAGAAATCCTTCTCGAAAGGAAATGCGGTCCTGATCAATCAACTGCTGTACCTTCGCCTGAAATGCTTTACAATCTTCCGTCGAATGCCCCGGTGAGCCGCCATGGTAACCACACTGAACGTGGGGATTATACCCAGGAGGGTAAGGTTCTGGAACTGGCTTAAGAGCTTTCGGCTCCACCAAAGACTTCTGGATCAAAGACGGTAGCAGCTGGCTATACGGCATCAGCACTGGGTGAAAAGGAGCTTTCCTTCGTTCCAAGTTGCTGCGAGGTCGACTCTGATTCCGACACTGATCCTGGTAGCCTCGGCCATGAATTTGCTGATTTGCAATGGAAGCGACATAAGGTTCCTGATATGGTGCCCCAGGCACGACTGTCTGTCCAGAATAACGAGACACAGAAGATACAGACCGCTGAGAAGACGGAGAACCAACAGATTTCACTGATTCGACTTGAGGATATCCAACATCTGTCAGAACTGCATTGATCATAGGTTCATCTTCAGATTGAGAGCTACAGAGAGATTCAGTTTCACTGGCCTGACCTCTTGAAACATTCGGGATTCTTCCAGTCTTTACACCATACTCGATGTGCTCTCCCGTCCTTACCAACTCAGAGAAATTTGGTGCGACTCCAAGCATTCTTTCAAAGTACGGGCTCTGCAAGGAGTCTACGAACATGCCTTTCAGCTCTTGGTCTAGGAGCGGTGGTTGCACTCTACCAGCAAATTCTCTCCATCTCTGAACATACTTTCTGAAAGATTCATTGTTCCCTTGAGACAATTCTTGCAGTTGCATGCTAATAGGAGCTTCGTCAAGATTATAGTCGTACTGCTTCAGAAAAGCATTGGCTAAATCCATCCATGATCGGATCTGATCACGCTCTAACTGCATATACCAACTCAGAGGTGCCCTAGTCAGACTATCTTGAAAGCAATGAATCATCAGCTTATCGTTGTGCACAAATGAAGTCATTCTTCGGCAAAACATCACCAAATGTTGCTTCGGGCAACTATCTCCTTTGTACCTTTCAAACCTCGGCATTCTGAACTTCGGAGGTAACATTAGGCCAGGAACCAGACACATATCTGCAGCACTAGGAGTAACAACGTCTTTACCTTTCAAGGCTTTGAATCTCTCATCTAATGCACAAAACCTTTCAGCATACACGGGAGCTAATGGGTCTTCATTCTTTGCTGTCGGGACCTCTCTTCGAAGCTTTGGCACAGGGAAGGCAAAACCTTGGTAGTCTTAGACATCAACAGAAGGAGAACGTTCACCTCGGGCAACAAACTGCTCTCGTAGACCTTGGTCTTCAACAGATGGCTGTACAAGCTGAGCTGCAGTAAGGTTGTTCACTTGCGGAAAGTCTTCGTCGTGCGGAGATCCATACAGAGGATTGGGCGTCACGGTGAAACCTGACAAGGTATCAACAAACTGGAAGCTGCTCTCTGACATAGCTACCAATGGTCTTCAGCTGACTTCACTGCTCGATTCTGATCAAATCTGCTTCCACCCCTTGGTCGTCTTCAATATTCACCTTCAGAACCAAAATAATGGCTGGATAAGAGCTCTGACTAGCTGGCGAATGGTATGCAATATGATGCGAAGATGCCTATGCAAATGCAATGCAATGCAACAAACACGGGATCACATCCCCCACACAATCTAAATACTGCTGCACTGCTGACGGAGTACGGTTGCTCTGAAGAGAAGACCAGAATAACGGGTAGGTTGGAAGTCAAGTTTCCTGCACAAAAAAAAACCCCCACTCACAGGTGTGGACCTATATCCGACAAGGTACGACATCCTATGCGGTCGTCAGCGTCACATACTTTCATGAGAAATGATACGATTCCCAGAAGGAGTGGCATCGTCATCTCATGAAGAGGCCTCACTTAGCTAACTTCCAATTGATCGGTTCCCAGAGTCGACAATCCTCACATCTGGACTCCCCTCAGATCCTCAGGACCGGAAAGGAGCACCTCTGCAAGAATCTCGTCCGAGTGCAGATTTTCGTAGGGAACTGTGCCTGCTCAGCAGACAGGTTCGTCTACTACTTCTCCGCAACTATATCTAGGTGCATACTCATACTCAAGCCCAGGTCCGGCTTATCTCAATCATAGAACACCCGTAACACCCCAACAGCGATAGATAATATCGATAAATAAACACCTAATAGACAAGCAAACAAACGCTAGGATTGACTCTCTTATGGGACGTTGGATCCCCAAAATTGACTCGCTTTCGGGACGTTGGATCCCTAGGAAACTATCATGTCCCCAGCAGAGTCGCCAGCTGTCGCTACTGCGAAAATCGGCGCCGGCTGACAGAAGAGTCGCCACCGTGCGTTATTTATCCCTCAGAGCGGGAAAGGAAACGCTCGAAGTAAACCTCGCAAAAAACGGGGAAAAGGTATGGTCATCGCAACCAAAACCTGGGTTCGGGAGTCGGTTACGCAAGGGGAAGGTATTAGCACCCCTCACGTCCGTCGTTCTCGACGGGATCCACGCTTGCTTGGGTTGTCTACAGGATGCAAAACAATCTATCTACGGCTGCTAAATCTAAACGGAAGGGAATTGAATCGATAGAGCGTCGCACTCTATGCCTACGTATTCTCAAGAGAGAAAGTCAGAGTCAACGTAGTTCGGGACTACGGGGAAAATTGGCTCGCCAAGACCTCGCGTCTTGTGCCTACGTACTTCCACTGCATGGAAGATCAGAGCTTTACGTAGTTCAGACTAACTACGGCTAAACAAACATTCTCACACAGCAGTGAGAAAAACAACTGGTTTCACAGGGTCGGGAACCTATGGGCAAAACTATGGCTTGGTCTCAAATGCACTCGGGCAAGAGAGAAAAAGGGTATCAATTAGTCGTCAGCGGGAAAGTCTCGATCGCACAGCCGCGAGAGAACAACAGGTTAGTCGTTAGTGTGCTCGCTAGGATATCGCATCCTATGCCTACATATCCTCGTCTGGTACGAGGAATCAGAGCAGCTGTAGTTCGGCTACTTCGGGACCACAGCTCAAATCTCGTTTTATTAATCTCTGAAAAAATGGTTACAAAGCTTGCATACTGAAAAATAAATCTCCTAGGAAATACTATCCTATTCTATCCTGAAAAATCGAATGGAAAATAGCCCCTTAACAAGTGGGCTTCTAAACTATCCTAAAATCGTAAAATAGACTCTATGGAAATATCCTAAAAGAAAATGTACTTTAAAAAATATTAAACCTACTTTAATATTTTTTCCTTTTTTTTCCTTTTCTTTTCAACATATTTTTCCATATTTTTCTCTATTTTTCTCTTATATTTTTTCAATATTTTTCTCCATAATATTTCTTTTTTTCCACAAATATTTTCTTTTTATTATTGTTCACCTTTCTTTTTTCTATTTTTTCATAACATTCTTTCCATATTCTTTTTTATTTCTTTTTCAATTCTCACAACAAAAGGAAAAAAAACAAACAAAAAAAGGGGGGAGGGGTATAATCTGTTACAGGGGGATTAAAAGAAATAAAATAAAAAAATTGCAGGCCCAGCCCAGTAGAGATTCCAGAAAAACAATAGGGGGGGGGGGGGTGATCCAAAACGTGGTGTGCAGCTGGGAAATGGTATTGGGCTCGGGGACGGCCCATTACTCACACGCAGGGGGTGGATGCCCAAACGATGGGGTGTAACTGCCAAAAAAACATTGGGCTTCAGGCCCAAAACCCCCTGGGTCCACCTTCCTCCTTCACTCTCATTCCCTCTGAAAACACCCGAAACCCTAGACTCCTTCCTCATGGCGCCGCCGCCGTAAACCCTCCGTCTCTGAGCTCTCCTGTCTTTCTCGTTTCCCCTTTGTTCAGATCCCTCTCTCCCTCCATATCTTTTTCACAAACCAACTCCAGAAACATTAAAAGAAAAAGTTACTTGGAACTTCTGTATCTTGACATTTGAACATAGATCGTTGAAGGCGAACCCTGGAAATGGACGAACAGATCTATATTGATGGTGTTGATGGAGATGTTCAGTGAATGTTTGATGAACGAAGATCTGGAAATATCTGGAGTATTCTGGAGATCGCGATGAACATGAAGGTGAAGCTGAGTATTCTTGCTGAACGGTTGAACCTAAGAATTGATTGAAGATTCATGAGGATTGCATGTTACGGATCTTGAACGGTTCCGGAAATCAGATCGAAGATGATGAAGTTCTAGAACTGAGATGAATGCATTCTTGGAGTTTCGTTCCTGGATGTTTCTGGGAAAATAGCTTGACGAAGGTTGTTGGAGTTTCATTCTGGAAATGGATGAGTGCACGATGATGAAGGTTGAATCTGGAATTTTCTGAAGATTATTCTTGTGTTGTTGATGAATTCTGAAGTTTGTTGAACGGTTGAAGGTGAATCTATGAGGATTCTGGGGATTTTTCTTGAAGGCTTGATGGATGATGAACTTCTGGGAAACCATTGATGAAGGTTCTGTTGGTGGTTGATGATCGGAGAAACGGATGAAGACGAAGATTGGTGGTTGAGTTTTGGAAGTTTCTGGGTTGAGGATTATCGCCGGAAAAAGATTGTTGATGGTGGTCGGAGGTGGATATTGGCGGTGGATTCTGGGGAAGATTGAGGTTTCAGATGATGAAGGGAGGAGGAAAGATGAATGTAGATCGGAGTTCTGGGGTTTTGATGTTTCCGGTGGGGGTGCGGTGGCCGCCGGCCATGCATGTCGGCCGGTGGGGAGAACGGTGAGGGACTCTGGCGAGGGCAGGTGGAGAGGTGGTGTGGAGACACGTGTGGAGGTAGTGGGGTGGCGCTCCTGCATGCAGGACGCGTGGTGTGGGTGGTGTGGTTGCACGCATGTGCACCACGTGGCAGAGAGAGAGGAGAATGGAGAGATGGCGTGGCGTGATCTGGAGTGTGAAGTGTGGGGTGGGCTGGAGGCAAAACGTGGGGCCAGCCTCGAAGCTACACGTGGCTTGCTCTGGTATTTAAATGGCTGAGAAACCTGGATACTTCTAGAACGTTCCAGACTTGGCTGGAAAAATCTGGACATTTGCTGGATATTTTCTAGACTAAAGCTGAGTTTGGGCCTGCGAATTGAGTGAATAAAGCCCAACGAAATGGACTCCAAAAACTCTGAAAAACTGAAAAAACAAGATTAAAAAAATCTAATTAACACTTAATCCTAATTAACTAAACTAATAATACTATAAAAAAATCTAATAAACCCACTAATAAAATTCTAATAAAACCTATATTACCTATTTAAATTCTATAAAAGAAAATAAAAGAAAAATCTATTTATTATTCTAAAAAATTCTATATTATCTTAAAAATGATTAAAAAGAATTAAAAACTATTTTAAAAAAAACCATACTAATACTCTAAAAATGAAAAATGCTATTTAAAACTATTTAAAAACTATTAATATTCTAAAAATTCCTAAAAACTCTATTAAATCCTAAAATGATTAAAAATCTATTAAAAATCCTATTAATATTCTAAAATGATAAAAATCTATTTAAAAATCCTATTAACATTCTAAAAATGCTAAAAAATGATTTAAATCTATTTAAACCCTAAAAATGGCCAATAAAATCCAGAAAAATCACAATAATTCCCAGAGGAACAAAATAAGCACCGAACGATGCATAAAACCGCGAGAGCGCAACAAAATCACCGGTAAAAAATAAACGGGCACCGAAATATCCCAAAAATCGATTCTACCTATCTAAACTGATAAAAAACACCTGAAACACGAGACGAGAGTTGTGATCCCAATAAAATCAAAACAAATGAAAAATGCACTGTATGCGATATGCAGATGCGAATGCGGTTATGCGTCGAAACATCGAGCCAGATACGAGACCCGGTTGGTCAAATTTTAGGGTGCAACACCTTTTATACCCTACATTTTTTCATATCATACATCGTTCTATTGCATATCGAGCATGTGGGTTCACAAGGTAAGGATTGGGTCGGTTCTTGGTTTTCCATTCCAAATAAGATAATTTTCCAATCATTGGACTACATGGAAGATAAGGTACATCATCGAATATACTCCATTAGGTTAAATGTGAATCCAATTTGAGGTGGTTACCAAGAGAATTGAGACAATGCAGAGCAAGAACCCTAATTAGGGTTTCCTGATTAAAAAGTCAACTACAACTTTGACTTTTGACTTAAAAGGTGTTACAAAGTTTGAATCATGGTCCATAAGGTTCATATGATCCAAAGAAGTCTACACAAGAAGTTTCAAGGCCTCAGGGAACCCAGAAAAACAACAGTCGATCCGTTAGTCATCGATCGTTTCGTTGACCAAAAAGTCAACTCTTCAACCATAAGGAATTTGACCTCAAGGTGTGAAGCAAAAATGTTCCTAATAACATATTACACCTGTCCATGAAGTTTCATGACCATTGGATCAAGGATTGAGGATTAATCGGAAAAGTCGGGAATTAGGGTTTTGAAAAGGGTAATACCATAATTTCCTAACCACACATCCAATTGAGGTGGTTCAAAGCTTGTTGGAAATTACTTTACAAGTCCTACAAAATTCTTACAGTGGTACATGTGCAAAAAATGCATAGATTTGGAGTTATGGTCAAAATCATCACAAGAGGGAGAAAACACTTAGAAAAATTCTAAGTTTTTGGTCTTGTTAGGCATGTTTTCAGCCAACTTTGAAGGGATTTTTGACCTAGTTCCACTTGGAATATGAAGATCATGAAAGCATGAAAGTTGTAAAGCTTCATGAGGGCTTTCCAAAAAGTACTAGAACTCTTCCATAACCCTTGTGAGCTGAGAGTTATGAATCCAGAAAGTTGGGGTTTCAACACTTGAATGCACCATTTCAACTTTTCCACAATTTCACTTTTCAACCACTTGGATCATTCTCAACCATTGGATCATGTCTTGATATGATATTTAGAGAGTTTGATGGTTAGAAAATGCAGAAAGAATAAGAATTGGGAGGCTTGACAAGATTGGCAAGACAAGTGGCAATATTATATTCAAAGAAATCCAAGAAGAAAGAGAAACTTTTTGAAGAAAATATGGAGCAGCAGGACCCCTACTCTATTGTCACACCTCAATCACTTCCTATGGCTTGCATACAGTCTGATTTATGCATCACAATGCATCAAAGACACTTAAGACTAGCTGCATCAAGATCTTGAACAAGATTTGCTATAATTTCCCTCCAAAAGGCAAGAGGTCCAATCTGCCCCAAACTCCTCTCATGATCTATAAATAGAGGTTTCCCCCACTCTTCAAACCACACCAGAGCTATCAGAAACATCACAAATACAAAGCTCTCTTTCTTTCTCCCTTTGCTTGAAAGTGAAGAAATCTCACAAAACCACCATTTTTACCACTTTGCATTTTTCACACCAGTTCTTGTTCCTAATCCAAAAACACTTCAAAGACCATATACACACTCTTAAAATGTCCATTTGGAGTTGTTCCCATCATCACTTTCATCAAAAAACCCTTGAATCAAAAAGTCAACCTTCATACCACCATAGTTTGACTTTTATGCATATTGTGGACCAAATCTCTACCTAGGTCCATTCCCACTACTTTAACACTCAAAACACCTCATATTTATGATATACTAGCTGTTCATAATCTTAAATCACAACTAGAAGTATAATTGCTCCAAATGTCCACAAAGTTGCATTTTCTTCAAAAAGAGGTAACAATCTCAAAGCTTGCATATAAGGTTAAAAACCAAACTCTGCATTTTCATGTGGATCATTTTAAAAAACTGGTAGTACCATCATGTTCCTCTTAAAAAAACAAGTGAGTTTGACTTAAATTTCATGAAAATTGGTTAAAAATTGGAAGAGTTATGATGAATTCATTTCCATTATTTTTCACTTGATTTTGCCATAAGGTTAAAAAACACATTCTACATTTTCCTTCGAATTTTAATGTGTGTGCATCATTTTGAAAAAATAATGTTACCATCATGTTTCTCTTGAAAAAACAAGCAAGTTTGACTTAAATTTCATCAAAATTGATCAAGATTTGAAGAAGTTATGATGAAATTACTTTCATGAGGCCAATGCATTTTAAACAAAAACCACATTCTGCATTTTTCGTCTAATTTTAATGTGTGCACATAATTTAAAAAAATTAATGGTACCATCATGTTCCTCTCGAAAAATCAAGCATGTTAGACCTAAATTTTGTTAAATTTGGTGGAGAATTGAGTAAGTTAGGATGAAAACATATTTTGAGTTATCACTTGGTTTTGGCCTCAAGCTTGCCCAGAAATTCACTTAGTTTAGGTATTTCATTTAAACGGGTGGCTTGATACAATGGATGTATCGCCACCCTAGTGGTTAACGCCTCGCCCATAAGTATTTGCCATGCTTTTGATCTCAAGTTCAATCCTCAGTGAGGACAATTTTTGGTTATTTCATGATTTTCAATTATTGTTAATATTTTTCTTTCTTTTCTCATTCCATATTCATATGTTTCAAATGGTTGGGCTGGAAATGTTTTGAGCCTACAATCCCAAGGTCTTGGGTTCAAGCCTTGGGAGAGGCATTTCCTTTCTTTTTAATATTTGGTTTTATTTAATTTTATTTTAATTTCATTTAATTTCAAAAACTCCCAACTTCTTCATTTTTAATTGATTCTTTTTGCTAAATTTTTGTATTAATGTATATTTTCATATAATATTTAAAGAATTCTAAAATTCCTATTTTAGAAACACTTCATATTAAATGAAAATTGTAATTCATTTTAGGGTTTTCACCCTCCCAACTCTCGATTTTATCGAGCCATTTTCAACCTTGTAAGTCGAATGCCTTATGCATCGCCATCGACCTTGTTCGCGTCACTTCAAATATTTTTACCAACAATAAAACCCTTGATCCAATATCAAGAGGTACTTTTCCTCATAAAAATCCAAAAATACAATAAATGTATGATTAGGGTTATACACCATGAACTTTAAGGTGGTGGAGAAGGAATGAGAATGGAACCCTCCTACACTCGTTCCGAATGTTTTGAATACAAGGTGCTCAACTTGGTTATTCGAAACATTCCTCTCTGTCGCTACTGCAAAAATCGGCGCCGGCTGACAGAAGAGTCGCCACCGTGCGTTATTTATCCCAACGGAGGGAAAGGAAACGCTCGAAGTAAACCTCGCAAAAAACGGGAAAAGGTATGGTCATCGCAACTAAAACCTGGGTTCAGGAGTCGGTTACGCAAGGGAAGGTATTAGCACCCCTCACGTCCGTCGTACTCGACGGGATCCACGCTTGCTTGGGTTGTCTAAAGGATGCAAAACAATCTATCTACGGCTGCTAAGTCTAACGGAAGGGAATTGACTCGATAGAGCGTCGCACTCTACGCCTACGTATTCTCAAGAGAGAAAGTCAGAGTCAACGTAGTTCGGGACTACAGGGAAAATTGGCTCGCCAAGACTTCGCGTCTTGTGCCTACGTACTTCCACACTGCATGGAAGATCAGAGCTTTACGTAGTTCAGGCTAACTACGGCTAGGCTGGTTATTCTCACACAGCAGCGAGAAATCCAACCGGTTTTGAAGGTACGGGAACCTATGGGCAAAACTACGGTCTGGTCTCAAATGCACTCGGGCAAGAGAGAAAAAAGGGTAACATCAGTCGTCAGCGGGAAAGTCTCGATCGCACAGCAGCGAGAGAACGAAAGTTTAGTTGTTAGTGTGCTCTCTAGGATATCGCATCCTATGCCTACATATTCTCGTATGGTACGAGAAATCAGAGCAGCTGTAGTTCGGCTACTTTCGGGACCACAACTCAAATCTCGTTTTATTGATATTCTGAAAAATGGTTACAATGGTTGAATACTGAAAATAAACTCCTAGGAAATACTATCCTATCCATCTATAATGGAAAAATCAAATGAAAAATAGTCCCCTAACAAGTGGACTTCTAAACTATCCTAAAATTGGTAAAATAAACTCCTATGAAAAAATATCTATAAAAAATATTGAATCTGCAAAGTAATATTTTTTATTATTTTTCTTACTATTTTTCTTCTATTCTTTTTTCATGTTTATTTTTCAATCTTTTTTCAAAATATTTTTCATACATTTTTTATATTTTTTCTACATATTTTTTCTCTTTTTCTTTTATTCAAAATATTTTTCATATTCTCTTTTCTTTTCCCTTTTTTTCTTCTCAACATTTTATTTTTCTTCATATTTCTTCATACTTCTTTTTCATGTATTTTTCTCTTTTTTCAAATATACTAAACAAATGAGGAAGAAAATACAAAAGAAGGGAGGGGGTACAGCAGTTCACAGGGGGTATTCAGGAAGCAAAAAACATTGGGACTGGGCCCAGCCCAATAGGGAATACAGAAAGAAAAAACAACAACTGGGGGTACTGGCCAAAAACGGGGGTGGGGGGGGGGGGTGGGGGGGTGGGGGTGAATCCAGAACATTGGGCTCAGGCCCACTTCTTACACTGCACACACGCAGGAGGGGGTGAAGGAAAAAAAACGCGGGTGTATGCAAGAGAATCCAATGGGCTTGAGCCCAATTCCACACAATCCAGCACACGAAACCCTAATTCTTCCCATCTTCCCCTTTGTACTGTTCACAGACCTAGCGTCGTCACCCTCTCGTCCTCCGTTCTCTCTACTCTTTCTGCAATCAACTGCGGTTTCTCACACAATCCTTCTAACACCTTCACTCTCAGTTTCGCTTCAAAACCTGCAAACAACTGAACAAATTAACACACCAAGAATAATACCAATATCTGAGAATAACCATCCATCCTTTGATGTTCTTGAGGCAAATGATCGTCGGCGAAGATTTGAACACATTTCTGGAAGAAACTCTTGAAGTTTCTGGAGATTTGATTCGTTGAAGCTGGTGAACCGAAGGTTCGTTCTGAAGAATTGTTGACGGAAACCTGAAGAAACCTCGTAACCTGACGAACAAGACGATGAAGATGAATCGATTCTGGACTCATGAAGGTTCTTGAAGTGAAGACCAATTGTTGAAGACGAACTGGAGTGAGATCTTGATGAAGATCTTAAGAATCTTGCTGGAAAAAGGAAGCGCCTCAGATGAAGATCTCCAAAGATCTTCGCGGATCTTGAAGTTGTTGGAGGTTCCTGGAGATTCTTTGAATAGAGACCTCGCTTGATGAAGATTCTTGCTGCAACTTGTTTCTGGAGATTGTTCTTGAAGACGGTTGAGCATTGTTGTTGGCGTTCTTCTGGAGATGTTCTGGAAATAAAACGCCGTAGACGAAGATCGTCGAAGATCTTCGCAGATCTTGAAGCTCAACGATGAACATCGTTATCCTTTCTTGAAGGTTCATTCAACAGTTGATGAAGATTGATGATTCTTTGGTAGTTTCTGGAAAACTTCGATGAAGAACATGAAGGATGACTGGGAATGGTGAACAAGATGATGATGATGATAATCGGAAACTGGAAAAACGTTGCAAGGAAAGTTGGAGGAGGATGAAGATTGTTGTGGATCGGAGATGGTGAGAGGAGAAAGATGGATTCTGGAATTTTTGGGTGTTTTAGGGTTTCCGGCGAGCTAGACGGTGGCCGGAGTAAGTTAGGGTCGCCGGCGACGAACTGTTAGGGTGGTTGCATGGCCGCCGGCCATGCAACCGGTGGCGTTCTGGTGAGGTTTGTGGAGAGGACGCGTGTCACTGTAGTGGAGGCAGTAAATGCATGCGTGCCACGTTAAGGGTGGTGTGGCAGAGAGAGGGAGAGGGAGAGGGAGGTGGCAGCGTGGGAAGTGTGATATGTGGACCCCTCTGGAAGATACACGTGGTGCTCTGAATATATACCAATGGCAATTTCTGGATTCTTCTGGAAAAAAACGTAAACTGGGCCTTGCTGAATTGGGACTGATATCTGGACACAACTGGGCCTCCACCCCACTCTGGCCCAAACGAAAATGAATGATAAAAATCCAACAAAAACTGAATAATACTGAAAAATGGATTAAAACTTGGGATTAAAGACTAATGACTAATTAATTCTGATTAAGTGGATTAATATGGAAACTAAAGAATGATGAGTTGATTAAAATGATTAATGGAACTAAAACAATTAACTCCAATTAACTAAGACCTAATTAATCTAATTGATCTCTAACCTAATAAAACTCTAATAAACCCACTATTCTAAAAACTCTAAACTTTTATTAAATCTCTAATACCTATATTATTTATATCTAAAATATTATCTATTATTAATAAAAGAGAAAAAAAACTATATTCTTCTAAATAGCTAATATATTCTAAAAAAAGAAAGATTAAAACTATTAAAAACATAAAGAAAATCTATTAATATTCTATATGAATCTATTATTCTAAAAATGATAAAAGAATGATTTAAAGCTAAACAAACTATTAATGTTCTAAAAATGATTAAAATCTATTAAAACCCTAATATTCTAAAAAGAAAATTCTATTTATTTATTCCATTTAAAATTCTAAAAAACTATTTAAAATCCAATAAAACCCTAATAATGGCCAATAAAATCCAGAAAATTCACAATAATTCCCGAAGGAACAAAAATAGCACCGAACGACAAATAACACTGCGAGAGTGCACCAAACTAGCCGGTAAAAATAAACGGACCCCGAAATACCCCTAAAAACAACAGCGCAAGCTGAAAACACCGGGAATAGCACGACTTCCCAAAAATACGATTCCACCTATCTAAACTGATTAAAAAACACCTGAAACGCGAGACGAGAGCTGTGATCCCGATAAAATCAAAACAAATGAAAGATGCACTGTATGCGATATGCAGATGCGAATGCAGTTATGCGTCGAAACATCGAGCCAGATACGGGACCCGGTTGGTCAAATTTTAGGGTGCAACAGCTGCCCCTATTCAAGCGGCTTGGACCTGAATGGTTGAAGAGCGCTCAACCTTCAAACATTCAAAGGTAGAAGACGGTTGAATACAAATGAAACCCTGAAATTTGCCAACCGCGGGAATATACTGCAAAACTGCTTGAGGAATAACATCCAGTGAACTGAAGTTTGGTTGTCACGGCAATAACTGGTCAATTTTCTGATAAATTTTCTGCTGTTTTTTTCAACAATCACCTGTGCGACGCCACAAGTATTGGAATAATGCTTCGAAAAGCAAACGACTTGATTCCCATCTCTCTTATGGGATCAAATCCTGTCATCTCACAATTCACAGCGAACTTGAGGACAATTCTCCTGGGGAACTTCTGAATCGACTGCTCGACACCCATTCTGACAACAGGTCGCAGCTTCAGAAATTTGATATATGTCAATCTTTTTTTTCAGTGCTGACGTAGCAACCAAATGTGAAGAATCACTCCGCTGGGGAAGAAGAGAAGCTTAACCACACAACTCTGCAGGTGAACAAATTCGAAATCCAATAGATAACCAACCTGGTCCATGTTTCGACATGCGTATGTCTGAGAATGATGCAATGCCCTATATGACATGCAAATGCTATGCGTTCTGTTTTGAAAATGCGAGGCCCAGACGGCATGGAAATGTTATATGTTTGTATGAATGCTATGACTATATATGCAAATGTAAATGCAGGCTCGAGCTGCCAGAGAACACCAGGTCTGAAAACCGCTTGGCAAAATAAATGCCGAAGGCAACGCCAACTCTACTGGGGATGAACCGAAGTCACATACCCATCTCAGCAAAATAAATGCTGGAAAAGGGAAATCAAATCCGCTAGGGATAACCGTCCTGCTGGAGAAATGTTAAGGCAACCCTGCTTGGCGACTTCACTGGGGAAAGAAGAAAGACAACTCTGCTTGGCGACTTCACTGGGGAAAGAAAAAAACAACTCTGCTTGGGGATGTTCCCTTCAAACCATTGGCAACTGATTGTACTCTGTGGGGATTGACCCGAATTGGGGTTGATTGCGCGCAGCACACTGCTGGAAATGCCCCTACTATCAAGGATATCAATCTTAATCTGCTGGGGATACTCCTGATCCTACTCTGATACGGGGTAAAATACAATCTCGACTCTTCCGGGGATAATACGCAACTTTCATCGGCTGAAGAGTAGCAATTCTGATTTAACAACATCCACGAGGAATTCAAACATTACTCGGAGCACTGGTATCCGTCGAGCTTCGTATCGGGGAACATGACAACATGCGAGTCATTGGGAACTACTGAGTCAGATACCTTTAGGTTTTTGTTTTTATGGTTTAGGATATACATGGACTATGTATACAGTGGAAGATATGGAAAGTACTAGACGAGAACTAGCATTCAAAGGTAGACTACCAGACGAGAACTGATAGGTTATCGGACGAGAATTGATTTGGTTTGGACATCAGACGGGGCTGACTGGATAACAGACTGAGGCATAGACAACCAGACGAGAACTGGCTGAAAGCTGACGTACACCAGACGAGAACTGGTATAACACATAGGTTAAAACATACGATAACCAGATGAGAACTAATTACGCAACGACATGTACCAGACGAGAACTGATACAACACTTGAAGAAACGGTGACCAGACGAGAACTGGTTACAATAAACTACACCAGACGGGAACTGATGCTTACAATAAACTACATCAGACGGGAACTGATGTTTATAATAAACTACACCAGACGAGAACTGATGCTTACAGAAGGGTGGGCCAGACGAGAACTGGTTACCGGTTTGCCAGGCGAGAACTGGACTTTGGGAAATAACTGGTTACTGACACGTAACAGGTTTAAACTGCAGGTCAATGATCCAACGACAGCAAGGCCTTTTTAAGGTTTTTTTTTGATAAGGGTAATGACACGATTCCCCGATACTCCACTCCGGCTGGGGATAAACAGACTGGCTTGAACATCTGCCCCAGTACAATTCAACTTGCCCCAATCTAACTCTTGGGAGTACTACTCTGAACAGCTCTCTACGAGACGACTTCGAGAATATTTTCCCCGGTATCTATACGACGACAGAATTCAATCTCCATTAAACCTCTATCAACCCAGCTGGTTTCAACACTCTCTGCGGTGAATTGCCCCTGAATGAGCGTTCTAGCGACTTAACCCGATCTGATTATCCACCTGAAGTGTCTGCTTTCAAATCTCAACGTTCTGAATGATTGCCCCTGATTGGGTCTCGAGAAGACTCACTTCTGGTTAACTGCTTCTCAAACATACTGCCCCTGATCAATTGAAGCTTCGGGACTTATCCTCAGACTAACTGATTCTGAACTTATTGCAAATCAATGCCCCTGATTCACAGGTCTTCACAACATACACCATTCTGGCTCAGACTACTGAATTATTCGGTCCTGCTCGATTATTCCCTGTTGGAATTTCTTTCATGTCAACTACCAACCTGCAACTAAAATTGTCTATTTACGAATGGTAATCTCAATGTAGTGTTCATGCAGATTTTGAAAAAATTTGAGCTGTCACTCATTTACATGTCATGATTATGAGTGACGAATGATCCAAAGTTCAAACGTAGTGCTTACGTGGTCAGTGAAAAATACAACAAGGATGTGACTAGCAAGTCAAGAAGGAGTCAGGTTACTCAACCTTATCGTAATGCGCTTCAGAATAACCCTACCTCAATTAGGTCTTTTAAGGGTTGTATCGTGGTCGGGTTCACGGTTCGTGAAACAAAGGATATTTGGCTTAAATTTGATTTGTACCCACCCCTTCTACGTGATGATCTCCGATCCTAAGGTTCAGCTAACCTGGCACAAGCGCTCGCCTCTTCGAGAGGTATGATGAATGGTAAGAACCACAATTAAGGATTTCACAGGAATTTTTGGAGCGATGGTTACTCCTTTTCGTTTTCGGTGTCTGTGTACACGACTTTGTGACTTGCTGGGGAAAATTTTCTATTGATATCCCCTCTTTTTCGTTCTTTTGATTCCCTAATTTTTGCCTGGACTGACTCCTTTTCGATTTTTTCGTTTTCTTTTGAAGTCCAGCGGGATGCCCTGATTTTTGCCTAAGTATCAGCTTTCCAGCTTTTCTTTCTTTTTACTTAGCGGGCTTTCTTCTTTCTTTTGGAACAAAGTCGTATGACACTGGTTGTCTTGATTGCTCCGAGAGGGTTGTAACTGTCTTACTCCTGATTGGTGAGGTATGACCTCTTGAAAGGTATAAACTGATTGGTCCTTGAAAGACAACACTCCTCTGTAAGACTTGAATGCTCGGTCAAGCTAACTGACAACTACCCTGCCCCAGGTTAAGATGTGAGGGTTTAAAAGTCCGAAAAAACTTCTACCTCCTGGCTCGAAGTGGTTAACAAGGGACTAACTCCTTATACCTCCAGTGTTTGGGGAATTGAAACAATGCCTTGTACGTCATCGGTAAGGTCTTATCTGAAAGCATACTGTCATCGGTTATGAGTTTATTTCGTCATCCTCCCTCCAATATTTGCTAGTCACAATGATAAGGTGGAGTGAATAAAATGCAAGTGTCAGTGCAATGCAGTAAATGAGCGACAGCGACATGATTAATTCAGAAAAATGCATAGTCACTTTATTAATATCATCATTCGAAACATACAATGTTTAAAAGCAGGTAGTAACTAACAGAAAAGAAACTACAAATGCAAATGATATATAAAAGTCTGAGGACTGCCAATGCTGAGGCGCCTGCCTGTCTGAATCACTGGCTTTTGCTGGGGAATACTTTCCGAATCTACGAGCTTAGACAACTGAGCGGTTGGGATGAACAAACAAAAATCCTTCTCGAAAGGAAATGCGATCCTGGTCAATCAACTGTTGTACCTTCGCCTGAAATGCTTTACAATCTTCCGTCGAATGCCCTGGAGATCCACCATGGTAACCACACTGAACGTGGGGATTGTACCCAGGAGGGTAAGGTTCTGGAACTGGCTTAAGAGCTTTAGGTTCCACCAAAGAACTCTGGATCAAAGATGGTAGCAGCTGGCTATACGGCATAGGCACTGGGTGAGAAGGAGCTTTCCTTCGTTCTAAGTTGTTGCGAGGTCGATTCTGATTCTGACGTTGATTCTGATAACCTCGACCACGAGTTTGCTGCTTTGCAATGGAAGCGACATAAGATTCCTGATAGGGTGCCCCAGGCACGACTGTCTGTTCAGTATAACAAGCCACAGGAGGTACTGATCTCTGATAAGATGAAGAACCAACAAAATTCACTGATTCGCTTCGAGGATATTCAACCTTTGGCATGACTGCATTGATCGCAACTCCTTCTTCATTCTAATAGTCACAAGGGTATTCAGTTTCACCAGCTTGATCATTTGAAGTAATCTGAATTTTCCCAATTCTTATGGCATACTCGAGGCGTTCTCCTAATGTTACCACGTCAGAGAAACTTAACGGAAGTCCGAGCAATCTTTCGAAGTACGGATCTTGTAGGGAATCTACAAACATGCTTGTCAGCTCTCGGTCTAACAGCGGTGGATGCACTCTAGCAGCAAATTCTCTCCATCTCTGAGCATACTTCCTGATAGGTTCATTGTTCTCTTGAGACAGCTCTTGCAACTGCATGCGATGAGGAGCTACGTCTAGGTTATAATCGTACTGCTTCAGAAAAGCTCTGGCTAAATCCATCCATGACTGAATCTGATTTCTCTCTAACTGCATATACCACCTCAAAGATGCCCCAGTCAGACTATCTTGAAAGCAATGGATCATCAATTTGTCATCTCGCACAAACGAAGTCATTCTTCGACAGAACATCATCAAATGTTGCTTCGGACAGCTATCTCCCGTGTACTTCTCAAATTTCGACACTTTGAACTTATAAGGCAACACCAGGTCAGGAACCAAACACATGTCTACAGCGTCCAGGTTAACAGCATCTTTGACTTTCAAAGCTTCAACTTTCTCTTCCAACGCTCGGAGTCTTCTATCCTTTTCAAGAGCTCTTGGATCTACGGTCCTGGCTATTGGAATATCTCTTCGTGGATTCATCACAGGGAAAGCAACACCTTGATTGTTAACAGGAGGAAGACGCTCATTTCGGGCAACAAACTGCTCATGTCGATCTCGGTTCTCAACAGAAGGCTGTACCACTTGGTCTGCAGTAACGTTGTTCGCTTGCGGGAAGTCTTCCATAGAATCATACAGAGGGTTGGACGTCATAGTGAACCCTTTCAAGGTGTTAGGAGACTGGAAATTGCCTTCAGACATAGCTACCAATAGTCTTCAGCTGACTTCAATGCTTGATTCTGCTCAAATCTACTCAACCCCTAGGTCGTCTTCTGACAATCAACAGCTGCTCAATCCAAACTCCGGGCAATCACCTTCAGGAAACAAAGGCTGGATCAGAACTCTGGCTAACTGGAGGATGATATGCAATATGATGCAACACTGATATGCACATGATATGCAAGATGCAGCAAACAACGGGACCACAGCCCCCACACAAATCTGAATACTGCTGCACTGCTGACGGAGTACGTTCGCTCTGAAGAGAAGACCAAAATAACAGGTAGGTTGGAAGTCAAGTTTCCTGCAAAAAAACCCCCCCACTCACAGGTATGGACCTATATCTGACAAGGTACGACATCCTATGCGGTCGTCAGTGTCACAAACTTTCAAAACTGACGATACGATTCCCAGAAGGAGTGGCATCATCAAGTCTTGAAGAGGCCTCACTTAGCTAACTTCCAAATGATCGGTTCCCAGAGTCGACAGTCTAACTAACCAGCAACCCGAGCCACCCAAAGGGTGGGACAAGAGGCCAACCAGAAGAACCTTGTCTGAGTGTAGATTTCGCGGGACACTAGGACATGCAAAGCATGTGCGCGCCCACTAATCTCTACTCTAAGTCTAAGGTGCACTCAAGCCCAGGTCCGGCTTCTCACTCAATCATAGAACACCCGTCACACCCCAATAGCACAATAGCAACAGATAATATCAATAAATAAACACCAATAGACAAGCAAACAAGCGCTAGGATTGACTCTCTCTTAGGGGACGTTGGATCCCACATGCATAAGGAACTATCGCAGTCCTTAGCAGCCAGGGGACGTTGGATCCCCAGCAGAGTCGCCAGCTGTCGCTACTGCGAAAATCGGCGCCGGCTGACAGAAGAGTCGCCACCGTGCGTTATTTACTCCCTCGAAGTAAACCTCGCAAAAAACGGGAAAAGGTATGGTCATCGCAACCAAAAACTGGGTTCGGGAGTCGGTTACGCAAGGGGAAGGTATTAGCACCCCTCACGTCCGTCGTACTCGACGGGATCCACGCTTGCTTGGGTTGTCTAAAGGATGCAAAACAATCTATCTACGGCTGCTAAGTCTAACGGAAGGGAATTGACTCGATAGAGCGTCGCACTCTACGCCTACGTATTCTCAAGAGAGAAAGTCAGAGTCAACGTAGTTCGGGACTACAGGGAAAATTGGCTCGCCAAGACTTCGCGTCTTGTGCCTACGTACTTCCACACTGCATGGAAGATCAGAGCTTTACGTAGTTCAGGCTAACTACGGCTAGGTTGGGTATTCTCACACAGCAGCGAGAAATCCAACCGGTTTTGAAGGTACGGGAACCTATGGGCAAAACTACGGTCTGGTCTCAAATGCACTCGGGCAAGAGAGAAAAAAGGGTAACATCAGTCGTCAGCAGGAAAGTCTCGATCGCACAGCAGCGAGAGAACGAAAGGTTAGTTGTTAGTGTGCTCGCTAGGATATCGCATCCTATGCCTACATATTCTCGTATGGTACGAGAAATCAGAGCAGCTGTAGTTCGGCTACTTTCGGGACCACAGCTCAAATCTCGTTTTATTGATATTCTGAAAAATGGTTACAATGGTTGAATACTGAAAATAAACTCCTAGGAAATACTATCCTATCCATCTATAATGGAAAAATCAAATGAAAAATAGTCCCCTAACAAGTGGACTTCTAAACTATCCTAAAATTGGTAAAATAAACTCCTATGAAAAAATATCTATAAAAAATATTGAATCTGCAAAGTAATATTTTTTATTATTTTTCTTACTATTTTTCTTCTATTCTTTTTTCATGTTTCTTTTTCAATCTTTTTTCAAAATATTTTTCATACATTTTTTATATTTTTTCTACATATTTTTTCTCTTTTTCTTTTCTTCAAAATATTTTTCATATTCTCTTTTCTTTTCCCTTTTTTTCTTCTCAACATTTTATTTTTCTTCATATTTCTTCATACTTCTTTTTCATGTATTTTTCTCTTTTTTCAAATATACTAAACAAATGAGGAAGAAAATACAAAAGAAGGGAGGGGGGGTACAGCAGATCACAGGGGGTATTCAGGCAGCAAAAAACATTGGGACTGGGCTCAGCCCAATAGGGAATACAGAAAGAAAAAACAACAACTGGGGGTACTGGCCAAAAACGGGGGGGGGGGGGGGGGGGGGTGAATCCAGAACATTGGGCTCAGGCCCACTTCTTACACTGCACACACGCAGGAGGGGGTGAAGGAAAAAAAACGCGGGTGTATGCAAGAGAATCCAATGGGCTTGAGCCCAATTCCACACAATCCAGCACACGAAACCCTAATTCTTCCCATCTTCCCCTTTGTACTGTTCACAGACCTAGCATCGTCACCCTCTCGTCCTCCGTTCTCTCTACTCTTTCTGCAATCAACTGCGGTTTCTCACATAATCCTTCTAACACCTTCACTCTCAGTTTCGCTTCAAAACCTGCAAACAACTGAACAAATTAACACACCAAGAATAATACCAATATCTGAGAATAACCATCCATCCTTTGATGTTCTTGAGGCAAATGATCGTCGACGAAGATTTGAACACATTTCTGGAAGAAACTCTTGAAGTTTCTGGAGATTTGATTCGTTGAAGCTGGTGAACCGGAGGTTCGTTCTGAAGAATTGTTGACGGAAACCTAAAGAAACCTCGTAACCTGACGAACAAGACGATGAAGATGAATCGATTATGGACTCATGAAGGTTCTTGAAGTGAAGACCAATTGTTGAAGACGAACTGGAGTGAGATCTTGATGAAGATCTTAAGAATCTTGCTGGAAAAAGGAAGCGCCTCAGATGAAGATCTCCAAAGATCTTTGCGGATCTTGAAGTTGTTGGAGGTTCCTGGAGATTCTTTGAATAGAGACCTCGCTTGATGAAGATTCTTGCTGCAACTTGTTTCTGGAGATTGTTCTTGAAGACGGTTGAGCATTGTTGTTGGCGTTCTTCTGGAGATGTTCTGGAAATAAAACGCCGTAGACGAAGATCGTCGAAGATCTTCGCAGATCTTGAAGCTCAACGATGAACATCGTTATCCTTTCTTGAAGGTTCATTCAACAGTTGATGAAGATTGATGATTCTTTGGTAGTTTCTGGAAAACTTCGATGAAGAACATGAAGGATGACTGGGAATGGTGAACAAGATGATGATGATGATAATCGGAAACTGGAAAAACGTTGCAAGGAAAGTTGGAGGAGGATGAAGATTGTTGTGGATCGGAGATGGTGAGAGGAGAAAGATGGATTCTGGAATTTTTGGGTGTTTTAGGGTTTCCGGCGAGCTAGACGGTGGCCGGAGTAAGTTAGGGTCGCCGGCGACGAACTGTTAGGGTGGTTGCATGGCCGCCGGCCATGCAACCGGTGGCGTTCTGGTGAGGTTTGTGGAGAGGACGCGTGTCACTGTAGTGGAGGCAGTGAATGCATGCGTGCCACGTTAAGGGTGGTGTGGCAGAGAGAGGGAGAGGGAGAGGGAGGTGGCAGCGTGGGAAGTGTGATATGTGGACCCCTCTGGAAGATACACGTGGTGCTCTGAATATATACCAATGGCAATTTCTGGATTCTTCTGGAAAAAAACGTAAACTGGGCCTTGCTGAATTGGGACTGAAATCTGGACACAACTGGGCCTCCACCCCACTCTGGCCCAAACGAAAATGAATGATAAAAATCCAACAAAAACTGAATAATACTGAAAAATGGATTAAAACTTGGGATTAAAGACTAATGACTAATTAATTCTGATTAAGTGGATTAATATGGAAACTAAAGAATGATGAGTTGATTAAAATGATTAATGGAACTAAAACAATTAACTCCAATTAACTAAGACCTAATTAATCTAATTGATCTCTAACCTAATAAAACTCTAATAAACCCACTATTCTAAAAACTCTAAACTTTTATTAAATCTCTAATACCTATATTATTTATATCTAAAATATTATCTATTATTAATAAAAGAGAAAAAAAACTATATTCTTCTAAATAGCTAATATATTCTAAAAAAAGAAAGATTAAAACTATTAAAAACATAAAGAAAATCTATTAATATTCTATATGAATCTATTATTCTAAAAATGATAAAAGAATGATTTAAAGCTAAACAAACTATTAATGTTCTAAAAATGATTAAAATCTATTAAAACCCTAATATTCTAAAAAGAAAATTCTATTTATTTATTCCATTTAAAATTCTAAAAAACTATTTAAAATCCAATAAAACCCTAATAATGGCCAATAAAATCCAGAAAATTCACAATAATTCCCGAAGGAACAAAAATAGCACCGAACGACAAATAACACTGCGAGAGTGCACCAAACTAGCCGGTAAAAATAAACGGACCCCGAAATACCCCTAAAAACAACAGCGCAAGCTGAAAACACCAGGAATAGCACGACTTCCCAAAAATACGATTCCACCTATCTAAACTGATTAAAAAACACCTGAAACGCGAGACGAGAGCTGTGATCTCGATAAAATCAAAACAAATGAAAGATGCACTGTATGCGATATGCAGATGCGAATGCAGTTATGCGTCGAAATATCGAGCCAGATACGGGACCCGGTTGGTCAAATTTTAGGGTGCAACACTCTCTATCCAAAGTCTTTTTTGTGTAATCCTAGTCAAAAAACAATTTCTCTTAAAAAACCTAAAAATAACATCAACTCATCAAACTTCTTTTCGCCTTAGGGCATCATCCAAAAACCCTTTTTCAAGGTATAAAATCAACCAACAAACAACTATTTCACAAGCCTCCGAACTACGGAGCTCTGATTCTTCACTTCTTTTAAGTGAGGATACGTAGGCACAAGGGCCACAATCCTTGGCGAGCACTATAATAAAAAACCAACCCCTCTTTCTTTTTAAAAACAAGCAAACTTTTAGATTAAAAACACCCACTCAGGCAAAATAACCTAGAAGGTTCCCATCGAGTACGATGGATGTGAGGGGTGCTAATACCTTCCCCTCGTATAACCGACTCCCAAACCCTAAGACTTGGTTGCGATGACCATGCTCTTTCCCTAAAGGTTTTATCGCTATTTCCCTTTCCCTCCTTTGAGATAAATAAAATCTGGTGGCGACTCTGTGTCATTTTTCGCGTAGCGACAGCTGGCGACTCTGTTGGGGACTTTTCCTAAGCGAGTCAAGCCTAACCTAGGTCGTTCTTGCGTGTTTCGGTTCTTTATTTTTATTTGCTTGTTTATCGCTTTCCTTATTTATTCAATTGTATCTCATCGTATTTGGTTTCATTCTCCGTGGTATGGATTGGATACTTTGGTGGCAAACCTTGAGGGAAAGACTCTACACCCGAGTCTAGAGTGTTAAAATTAAGATAGGAGAGGTTGAGTAGTATGGGCCTCCGAGATTCTCATCTCGTGATATTCGATACGAGAACCTCGCTTAGAGTAGATTCTTTTGAGAATGATGACAACCGTCAAGCTCTTGGCGTGTTTGATCAATGTTTTCTTGGGAATCCATTACTCTAAGGACCTTTTTGAACCCTAAACCATTGGCCAACTAAGATTGATGGTCGCGTAGGATGGGTCCTCGAGAAGCTCTTCTCGTGTGGATCGATACGAAGACCTCGTTCAGAAGAGACTTTCTTGATGGAGTTGTTGCCTGGCAATGACTGACATACGTAACAAACAGTCAAGAAGGTTCATGACTCTGAAATCCCTGTCTAGAACCCAATGTCGACGTGTCTCGTAGTATGGGTCCCCAAGAAGCTCTTCTCGCGTGGTTCGATATGAGGACCTCACCCAAAAGAGGTTCATGTGATGGAGTCGTCATCCGACATGTTCATGTCTGCTGCGGTGAAATTTGGATGTCAAGCTATTGATTAACTTGAATCTTAATTCATTTAAAACCGGTCTTTGATTTATCCAAAGGAAAGGTTAAAGAAAGGGGAAAACCTATTTTGCATTGTTGATAACACGAAATCGTATATATATTTTGGTGCATAATTCAACTAAAGTTTAACCGTTTTCGATCCGATTTCAGGTTATTTCCGTGTTATTTGTCTGATGTTTTGCAGGTATTCAACGATCACGTCTAAACAAGGCAACATGAAGAAAAGAAGCAATCTCAGATGAAATATGGATGAAAAAAAGAGTGAAAACATCATGAAAAGCGCAGAAGGCTGTTTTTGCTGATGTGACGACCGTCACAGCTCCATGACGAGCGTCACACGGGTGACGACCGTCACACCTTGTGACGACCGTCATGCAGGCAAAAACGCCCCACTTCAATTTCACGTAACAGAAGCAGTTCCAATTCCCAAAGAGTGGACCACTACTCCCTGATTTATCTGCCTCAAAGTCCACCATCTTCAATGATAACCGTTAGAATTCCACTTCTATAAAAGGGGAAGAAGGAGACCTCAGAAAGGGAGCCGCATTCATACAACGAAGTGCTGCCAAATTTATTTCTAGAGCATACTTTTCCAGTTTTATATTCTTATTTGTTTCTCCTTTATTTTTCTACATTCCATTTCATTCTTCTGTAATTTCTACTTTTATTGTACGATCAAATTGGCATAAAGACCAGAATCCTGCCAACATCTGTGGAGGATCTGCCCAAAGGCCAATTGGAATATTTACAGGTTTCTCATTCCAATCGTAATTCCAGTTTTATTATAATGCAAATTATTATTTATTGTTTTTATTTATGTTTTATCTTTCCCAAATCCATGTCTAGCTAAACTTAAGTAATCGATATGTGGTAATAATTCGAATGGGATTTGATAACAACTGATTGAAAAAACTTTCTTTTCAAAAGTAATTTATGGCCTGAGTGTTTAAAAATAATTTACTGAATAAACTTCGTCGCGAAAGCGAGAACTTATTTAAAAGTAGTTTTGCCACGAAAGTGGGAAATTAATTAAGATACGAACCAACAAGCGAACGCTGCGGTAAGATAAGATAGTAAACACTAGTCATTCATTTTAATAACAGCGAAAGCACTTTAAAATGAATTAGAACTTAGAGATTTCCAAAAAAATAATTTAAACCCCGAATGGGATACGAAAGTGTACGTTTGGCCCTTAGAATTATGATTAGCGTCAATAACCATCGTGAGGCGAGAGTCTTCAAATCACCATTTTCTACTTAAATAAACTTTGAAAATTATTTCATACACCGGTAACTTGTCAAATCCCTGAAGAACACAATTACTGCATATCGATTCAATCATTTATAATCTAAGTAGAATTCTTAGTTCCCTTTTAGTGACAATCTTATTCCCTTAAACATATTCTACCTAGCTAAACATAGTAACTCCCGAGAACACTAGTTTGATTACGAGTCCCTGTAGGATCGATATCTATTATTACTACGCGATAGACTGTGCACTTGCAGTTAGGTTGTATTAGACATAGAAAGTCGCGATCAAGTTTTTGGCGCCGTTGCCGGGGACCCGTTTAGTCAATAGTGTAACCTTCTGTTACGCCGTATAGACTAGGTTAATTATTTTCATTTTTCCTTTACTAGTGCTGTCGATTGTATGCCAAGTAATCGCCCACAAGGCGATATCGTAAAACCTTCAGTCGCAGAACTAGAGCGCTTCTTACATTTAAGAAGTCGAATCATTGAGTACCAACTAAAACAACTCAAACATAACATTCCCGAACCTCTCACTCCCATTCCCAAATCCGAAGAAGAACCAACGATGGCTGAAGGACCTCCAAACAAACCGCTGAAGGCATACGCTACACCCTCTTAGATGGAGACTAGAAGTAGCATTGCTGCCCCAGCTATTACCCGAAACGATTTTGAGCTGAAACCATCATTGTTGTCAGCTGTACAACAAAACCAATTCTCAGGAAACGCAACTGAGGATCCGAACGAACATTTAACGAAGTTTATACAATACACAGACACAGTGAAAGCAAATGGAGTAACTCCAGACGCGATAAGACTTCGTCTTTTCCCATTCTCTCTTAGAGACAGAGCGTGGACATGGTTACAATCCTTACCATCCAACTCCGTTACGACGTGGGAGCAATTGAAAAACGTCTTCTTAGCGAGATATTTTCCGCCAAGCAAAACTGCTATGTTTAGAGCTCAAATCAACGAATTTCGATAAAAAGATACTGAATCTCTTTACGAAGCATGGGAACGATTCAAAGATATGATGAGAACATGTCCTCACCATGGTCTAGAAGACTGGGTGACAATCCATACTTTCTATAATGGGCTTCTATACAATACTAGATTGACAATAGACGCTGCCGCGGGCGGTGCACTTATGGATAAGCCATACGATGAAGCCTATCAATTAATCGAAAACATGTCACAAAACCATTGACAATGGGGAGGTGAACGCACTCCAACAGAGAAAACCACAGCGAAAGGTGGGATGTACGAGATCAGCAGCCTTGAAAAGTTCAACGCTAAAGTAGATGCTCTAGCACAGAAGATTGATAGTCTGACCGTTAACCCCACTGCAACCGTCGCTGCCGTAACTCCAAATTGCGACTTATGCGGAAGCACCACTCATAATGCACCCGAATCCCCATTGCTAGCCAGAATCCCACCAGACCAAGTAAATTATGCTCAAGGAAATCCTTACGCAAATACCTATAACCCAGGTTGGCGAAATCATCCAAACTTTTCTTACAAAAGCGAAAATGCATTGCAAATGCCTACTGCTCCACCAGGATATCAGAAATCAGCTGCCGCTCAGAATGCACCTAGGAAATCAAACCTCGAGTTGATGATGGAAAAATTCATAGCTACTCAAGCTCAAAAAAACAAAGAATTCCTGAATCAAAACATACACACTAGCGAGCAAATTAAACAGTTGAGCGGAAAAGTAGACGCTTTAGCCACCCACAACAAAATGCTAGAAACACAGATATCACAAGTGGCTCAACAACAAGCCTCTGCTGCCGCACCTGCTGGCACATTTCCTGGACAACCCGAACAGAATCCAAAGGGCCAAGCAAATGCTGTAATACTAAGAAGTGGAAAAGAATTGGACGAACCGATCGATCCGAGGACCGAAAACTCAGCCATGCAACAAAAACCAACTGAACAAGCAGAAAAGAAATCCGAGTTAGAGAAGAAGGAAGACAACGAGAAGGAGGATACCGCAAGTGAAAAAACTCAAGCACCTCCAGCGCCATATAAACCACCTATCCCTTATCCTCAAAGACTAATAAACTCCAAAACTTTAGGACAGTTTAAGAAATTTGTAGAGCTCCTTAAACAGCTGAATATTACTATTCCTTTTACAGAAGCAATAACTCAAATGCCGTCATACGCTAAATTTCTCAAAGAAATCCTGTCGAATAAGAGAAAGATCGAGGATAACGAAACAGTTACACTTACTGCATAGTGTAGCGCCATTATTCAAAACCACATGCCTCCTAAATTAAAAGACCCAGGTAGTTTCTCCATACCCTGCGTCATTGGAAAGTTCGTGATAGACAAAGCTCTATGCGATTTAGGAGCCAGTATCAGTGTTATGCCTTTATCTATATGCAAAAAGCTGAATATGGGAGACCTCAGACCAACCAAAATGTCCGTACAATTAGCTGACCGATCAGTAAAATACCCCGTCGAAATACTGGAAAACGTTCCAGTACGCATAGGACAATTTTACATTCCAACCGACTTCATAATCATGGACATCAAGGAGGACACTGTTACCCCAATTATCCTAGGAAGACCATTCCTAGCTACAGCCGGAGCCATTATAGACGTGAAGAAAGGAAGGCTAACATTCGAAGTAGGAGAAGAAAAGATAGAGTTCATTCTCACCAAGTTCTTACAAGCACCAGCCATAGACGATACCTACTATTTAATAGACGAAATTGACGAATGCATAAGAGAACTTGAAAATGAAGAGACCACGTATTCAGAAATAATAAAGATCCAAATACCCGATATTTCTGAAGACGACGATTAGCGTAAACCGTATAAAGACGACAGCCTAAGCGAAAGCTTAGCACTGACCCCAAACCATATGCCAGGTCCGAAGAACCCATCTTTAGAACTTAAAACACTACCCAAAAACCTTAGATATGAATTTCTAGACGATGAACTAAAAAGGCCAGTGATAGTCAACGCCGACTTAGGACAACCAGAAACTGAAAAGCTATTAGAAGTCCTAAAGAAGTACCCCACCGCGTTAGGCTATAACATAAGTGATCTAAAAGGTATAAGCCCTTCAATCTGTATGCATCGAATTACAATAGAGGAAGACTCTAAAACCTCTCGAGAGCATCAGAGAAGACTGAACCCCATCCTGAGCACTGTAGTCAGAGATGAAGTAAAGAAATTGCTAGATGCAGGAATCATCTATCCGATCTCCGATAGTGAATGGGTCAGCCCAGTTCATGTCATACCAAAGAAAGGAGGAGTCACAGTAGTTAAAAACGAAAAAGGCAAATCAATAACAAAAAGAGTCGTGACTGGAAGCAGGATGTGCATTGATTATAGGAAGCTTAACAAAGCCACACGCAAAGATTATTTCCCGTTACCCTTCATAGACCAAATGTTGGAAAGATTAGCCAAACATTCATATTTCTGCTATCTAGATGGTTACTCAGGATTTTTCCAAATCCCCATTCATCCTGATGACCAAGAAAAGACTACATTCACCTGTCCTTATGGTACTTTTGCTTACCGCCGAATGCCGTTCGGACTCTGTAATGCTCCAGCAACCTTCGAAAGATGCATGATGGCAATCTTTGCAGATTTCATAGACAACATCATGGAAGTATTTATGGACGATTTCTCGATATGTGGACAAAGTTTCGAAGGATGCCTATAAAACTTAGAAATGGTATTAGAACGTTGTGTAAAAGTAAACCTCGTCCTAAATTGGGAAAAATGCCATTTTATGGTCCGACAAGGAATAGTTCTAGGACATGTCATATCAGATAAAGGAATTGAGGTAGACAAAGCTAAAATAGAGATTATAAAAGATCTCCAACCTCCAAAATCCGTACGAGAAATACGGAGTTTTCTAGGACATGCCGGTTTCTACAAAAGATTTATAAAAGATTTTTCAAAAATCACAAAACCTCTGACCGGCCTGTTGATGAAAGATGCTGAGTTCGTCTTCGACGACGACTATCTAAAAGCATTCGAAACATTAAAATCAGCCCTTATCACCGCACCAATCATGCAACCACCTGATTGGCGACTACCGTTCGAAATCATGTGCGATGCGAGTGATTATGCCGTAGGCGCAGTTCTAGGACAAAGGAAGGACAAGAAACTCCATGCCATCTACTATGCCAGTAGAACCTTAGATCCTGCCCAAATGAACTACGCTACCACAGAAAAGGAACTTCTAGCAGTTATATTTGCGCTTGACAAATTCCGTTCTTACTTAGTAGGAGCAAAAATTATCATATACACAGACCACGCTGCCATAAGGTACCTAATAAGCAAAAAGGATGCCAAACCAAGACTATTGAGATGGATCCTGTTATTACAAGAGTTTGACTTAGAAATCAAAGATAAGAAAGGAACCGAGAACGTTGTTGCAGATCACTTATCCCGAATAGAAGGCATCAGACACGAACCAGTACCGATAAATGACGATTTCCCGTACGAACGTCTGATAGCCAAATTAGAAAGTGACATACCCAACTCAATCTCGGAAGATCCAGAATTCGAAAAAGCCGTAGAAGCCGTCTATGCCCAAGTCACATTACCTTGGTATGCTGACATCGTTAATTACCTCGCTGCGGGCGTGCTTCCACCGGATCTCACTTATCAGCAAAAGAAGAAATTCTTCCATGATCTGAAACACTATTATTGGGACGAACCTCTACTCTTCAAGAGAGGGGCCGACAACATATACCGTCGTTGTGTCCCAGAGGAAGAAATAGAAAATATCATTTCCCAATGCCATTCAGCACCATATGGTGGTCATGCTAGTACATCCAAGACGTGCGCTAAGATTCTCCAAGCCGGCTTATTCTGGCCTAACCTCTGGAAAGACGTTCACATCGCTGTGCAAAAATGCGATAGATGCCAACGAACTGGCAACATCTCAAGACGCGATGAAATGCCTCAGAAAGGAATCTTAAAGGTAGAAATCTTTGACGTATGGGGAATAGATTTCATGGGACCATTCCCACCTTCTTTTGGTAATAACTACATACTCGTCGTTGTCGATTATGTGTCTAAATGGATAGAAGTCATAGCTGCTCCAACAAATGACGCACGAGTAGTAATCAAACTCTTCAAAAACACAATCTTTCCTAGATTCGGTGTACCCAGACTCGTCATTAGTGACGGCGGATCTCACTTCATATCGCGAATATTCGATAAACTTCTCTCTAAATATGGAGTCCGACACCGAGTAGCTACACCTTATCACCCGCAAACTAGCGGACAAGTAGAGGTCTCAAACAGAGAAATAAAACAGATATTGGAAAAGACTGTCGCTACCTCAAGGAAAGATTGGCCATCAAAGCTACAAGAAGCTTTATGGGCTTATAGGACCGCTTTTAAGACACCAATAGGTATTACACCCTACAAATTAGTTTACGGTAAATCCTGCCACCTCCCTGTAGAATTAGAGCATAAGGCCTTCTGGGCCATTAAGACACTCAATTTCAACTACACCGAGGCAGGAGAAAAGCGAATCTTGAACTTACACGAATTGGAAGAACTTCGATTGGACGCTTACGAAAATGCCCGTATCTACAAAGAACGAACTAAAAAGTGGCATGATAAACGTTCAGTCAGGAAACAATTCAGTGTGGGAGACATCGTATTGCTATTTAATTCAAGATTAAAACTCTTCCCAGGTAAACTAAAATCTAGGTGGTCTGGACCCTATGAAGTGACTAGAGTACTTCAGAGTGGAGCTGTTGAGATCACCGATAAGACGAATGCACCATTTATCGTAAACGGACAACGTCTAAAACATTATAATAAGAATGAAACCAGCCCTCAAGTCTGCAGTATAACATTGCTTGAGCTTCCAGCTCAAACACCCGAATAGCTTGTCACCAAGCTATCGTCAGGCTTTAGACGTTAAAAACAACACTTACTGGGAGGCAACCCAATTTCCCTCGTTATTGTATTTCATTTTTCTTTAAAATTTTACTTTGAAAATTTAACAAAAATTCTAAACTTATAATTACTACTACTTTCTACTTTCGTTTGTTTTCATATTTTTATTTTTATTTTTCTCTTTTGTCCTTTGTTTCTACCGCTTTTTGTTTTTAAAAATCCTGACTTCAAACTCCTGTTTTAAACTTTTCAGGATTTTTAAAGTCTTCAAAACATTCCTTCTGTTTTCTCCGAATTACCTGCGAGTATGGCCGAGTACGACTTCACAAAGGTTCATTTTCGAGGACTAGCTCAAAAAGCAAGATTTGCAGCACTAACTGAAAGAGAAATCTCCTTAACGCTGTATTATGATAAGTCTACCATGGATAAACTAGGAATCACGGATAGCATTCAATACCTGTTCAATCAACTGGGTTGGGAGAACACTGCTTTGAAAACACCTTTTGCTACCTATAAGGATCTTACCTATGAATTCCTTAGTTCTTTCAGATACATACCCAACTATGGTTTTGGATCCAACACAGAGCTGATTACCTTCTGAATGTTTGGAATGGACCAAACCCATAGCCGGATGTCACTAGCTAACCTCTTAGGATTTCCTAGCGGACCGCATGTGTTCATCAGTGCAGAATATGACGATATTGATTTTCAACTCGACCAATTCTGGGGTAGAATCACAGGCGACTATCACCCTGAACCAGACAGAATGTATAATGATGATATTCATAACCCAGCTTTCAGATACTTCCATAAGATACTAGCTCACACCTTGTTTGGGAAAGAAGAAAATATTACTACAGTATCTAAAGAGGAGTTATTCATCATGTTCTGTGCTTCTCAGGGACGTACAGTAAATGCAGTGCCTTTCATGATGAGATCTTTCAAACGCCTCACGCAGGAACCACAGACACCTATCCTTATAGGAGGCCTCGTGACAATGATTGCCCACGAGCTTGGCCTTAGATTCCACTTAAATGCCAACACTCGTTTTGGCACCATCCGACCCATGAATATACAATTCTGCTTTAACAGGCGCATTTTAGGAACTATGGGACCTGGACCGTATGAGTACCTCATTAACAAAAAACCAGTACAACTATTCACACTGCCTGATCATCAGATGACAAGTATCCACAACAAGGACAACTGGCTTTACGAATTGGATGAGCCTATGGGACCTCCTTCACCTCAGTCAACACCACAGAACTATATGTATGACAGTGACCACATCTCTGAGGCATACGATTATATGTACTATGAGGATGCTGTATCCGAAGCTGAAGTAGACCCTATGACTCCTCCGCATTACAACACCTATCCTGAGCCTATCCCTGAGGAGACCACCGACAAAATGGATACTGTTCTACTCCGATTGGACAACGTGGATGCAGCTCTGACTACTGTAAAAGATGACATCGCAGGCATATACAGCGAACTGGTAGTCTTCATGGATTTAGTCTGCGACCAGCTCGACTACTACGCACGGAAATTCGATGAGTTGAAGACACGAAAAGACTAGATACTAGTTTTAGCAGTAGATTCAGTTTAGTTTGGTTTAGTTTAGTTTCGTTTAATCATTTGGAATTTTCGCATTGTTAATTTCTTTATGTACTACATACAATCATTTCAATTTCATGTTATTTCAATTATAGTCTTTATTCAATTATTCTGTTTTTACGTTACTCTTTGTTTGTTGGCTGCTATATCACATTGCCATATCAATACTAGGCCTAAAAGTCACTGCAAGAACGCCCTCAGAGCAAAATTCTGCGTTCTGCAGATTTTGCTGCTGTGACGACCGTCACAAGACCCTGACGAGCGTCACTCGGGTGACGACCGTCACACATACGTGACGACCGTCACGAACCCAAAACTGCTATCTGATATAACAGGGTTGCGTTTTCTCTCCCACTACCCTCATTTCAACTTCCAATCATCAGAACTCCTACCCCACTCCAATCTTTCGTTCTCCCCACATTGCACCATATATTTCAACTCCAATCTCAACTTCCAACCACACTTCTGTCAATTTCTTCCCACTTTACAGAAAAACCCCAATCTTCAGAACCCTCTCAATCTTCCAACAATGGCGAGAAATGCAGAAACCCCGGATATCAGTAACATTGTCTTCAGCGAAGGTGACTTAGGCGAAAGACAGCGGGCAAACTACATCGTATTCCATCAAAGGTCGCTCCAGCCGACTCATTATCCACACATTTCGTCGCTTACGGAGCTCAGACTCCTTGAAGGCGTAACTTGGATGCTTCAAAGAGCAGGCATCTGGAACCTCTGCACCAATCCACTGCCAACATACGAACAACTCACTCTCGAGTTCTTGAGTTTGTTTACCTACGTCACATCCAGCGGCGATCTTAGCCAACACTCAGGTTCCGTATGCTTCCGGATGTTCGGCACAAACTACCAGGTGAACCAGAACCAGATCGCCACAATCTTACAGCTACCTCGAGGCGACAATGCTCACCGCCGCCTCACCGATCAGTTCCAGCATGAAGCTTTCGCGCTGTGGTACCAGTTGACCGGCATCAATGCTGATGGTTGGGACTCTCTGCACGCCACGCATATCCATAACCCAACCATCCGGTACTTTCACAGAGCATTGAGCAACACAATCTTCACCAGAGACAGCAACCATAAGGTGAACTCGAAAGAGCTCTTCTTCCTCCATTGCATCTTCAACAACGAGCCTATCAACGCCGCTCCATTCCTGCTGGCTCACATTCAGGCCAACTGCAACCGTGGCTCGAAGCCATTTTACTTTGACGGGATTGTCACTGCCATTGCACTTGGGCTGAACCTTGGCGACCGCCTCCAGCACCTCCATCCCATCCCCTCGGTGTTCCTTGACACCGACCACTGCAGAGCCTCCCACCTTATCCGCTCCAGAGCCGACGGCAAGTACCATCCGGTAGTGCGTGGCAAAACCGTCCGAAGCATCATCCTTCCATCACGCACCCGCACACACCCAGAGGATCGTACCAACTGGTTATTCGACCTCACTGCCGCTCCTGCTGCCGCTGTTCCTACTCAGGACCACACCCAAGGTTCTGACGATGAAATCCAAGCTGAGTTGGACAGGTCCGAGCAGCCAGAGGCATCCCAGCCTCCTCCTCCCGAAGGTACATCCTCTCGCCGCCGCCGCCGCCATCATCCAGTGCCCGACTACACAGAAGAGGACCTCCGCCGCTCTCTCGACCAGCAGGCCCAGATACTCGCTATGCTACAGCAGCAGAATCAGCGAGCAGACCAGTTCGAAGCTTGGCACCAGACTCAAATGCAACAACTTCAAACCGGCCAAGCTACCATGACTGAGAACCTGGCGAATCTGACTTTGCAGGTCGAAGGACTCCGGGACACCGTCTACCACACAGGAGCTATGAGTTATGAGGACCGAGTAGCCCTTGCCAGAGCTAGAGGACGCCAGCGTGGACGTAACCGAGGCAGCGGACGTGATTAGCTTTCCATTTTTCCTTATTTGTTTACTATATTTCCAGTTTATTTGTACTTTCATCCCAGTTGTATCTCCCTCTTGCATGCTTCAAAAATCAGTGGGGACACTGATTGAGATAGTGTGGGAGCGGAGCCTTTATTTCCATTCCACTGTACTTTGAATTTCGTAATTTTTACATAAACACTTTCTATTTTTAGCAAATAAAGCTCGTTTATATATATCCTTTTTCCGTTACGCAAACATCCCCACATTATTCAACGTAAACAAAAATTTTCGTTCGTTCCTCAAAAGCAAAAGCATCACGAGAATGCACCCGAGTTCAAAACAAGTTTTGAAACTCCGAGGAAACGACAGTTCTAACAAAACCAGTACCGTCCTGACACCTTAGATCTCCGGTTTATGCGAGTCGGTTTCACTACCTACGTGTACCAAAGTCTCAAGTGTCTACGCAAACTCAGCCCCAAGTAGTTTATACTAGCAGTCAACACCATCCTAAAACACTTCTAAGCAAGCGACCGATGCAGATAAGTGTATGATCTCCAAAAAGATGAAAAATCATGAAAAGAGAGCTAAATAGCCCAAAAATATAAGACACGTTTCCTTCTAAGTTAGGTGCTCCTCACCCGAGCATTTAGCCCAACGGCACGAAAAGTCATTGAAAAATCAATGACATAAGCTTGTGATCAATGAAGAAGATCAAAAACAGAAATGAGATCATATTCACTAACAGGTCGACTTGCCATGAAAGTGTACGGACAACGGGCTTAATGTGATTGCGCTAGAACAAACAGGGTGAACTTGCCACGAGAACCTTGACACCAAGCTACAGTAGCATGACTGAGACCGATTTGCATAAAAAGGAGACCTCTGAAGACTTGTAGTCCAGTGTCGTCATGATACTCGTCTTGTTCTTACCAAGAATCCCGGTTTTTCCCAACTCTGCGAACGAAGAAGCTGCCTCGTGCTCGCCGACTTTTTCATGTTTTACTTGAGGACAAGCAAAGATTCAACCTTAGGGGAGTTTGATAACACGAAATCGTATATATATTTTGATGCATAATTCAACTAAAGTTTAACCGTTTTCGATCCGATTTCAGGTTATTTCCGTGTTATTTGTCTGATGTTTTGCAGGTATTCAACGATCACGTCTAAACAAGGCAACATGAAGAAAAGAAGCAATCTCAGATGAAATATGGACGAAAAAAGAGTGAAAACATCATGAAAAGCGCAGAAGGCTGTTTTTGCTGATGTGACGACCGTCACAGCTCCATGACGAGCGTCACACGGGTGGCGACCGTCACACCTTGTGACGACCGTCATGCAGGCAAAAACGCCCCACTTCAATTTCACGTAACAGAAGCAGTTCCAATTCCCAAAGAGTGGACCACTACTCCCTGATTTATCTGCCTCAAAGTCCACCATCTTCAATGATAACCGTTAGAATTCCACTTCTATAAAAGGGGAAGAAGGGGACCTCAGAAAGGGAGCCGCATTCATACAACGAAGTGCTGCCAAATTTATTTCCAGAGCATACTTTTCCAGTTTTATATTCTTATTTGTTTCTCCTTTATTTTTCTGCATTCCATTTTATTCTTCTGTAATTTCTACTTTTATTGTACGATCAAATTGGCATAAAGACCAGAATCCTGCCAACATCTGTGGAGGATCTGCCCAAAGGTCAATTGGAATATTTACAGGTTTCTCATTTCAATCGTAATTCCAGTTTTATTATAATGCAAATTATTATTTATTGTTTTTATTTATGTTTTATCTTTCCCAAATCCATCTCTAGCTAAACTTAAGTAATCGATATGTGGTAATAATTCGAATGGGATTTGATAACAACTGGTTGAAAAAACTTTCTTTTCAAAAGTAATTTATGGTCTGAGTGTTTAAAAATAATTTACTGAATAAACTTCGTCGCGAAAGCGAGAACTTATTTAAAATTAGTTTTGCCACGAAAGTGGGAAATTAATTAAGATACGAACCAACAAGCGAAAGCTGCGGTAAGATCAGATAGTAAACACTAGTCATTCATTTTAATAACAGCGAAAGCACTTTAAAATGAATTAGAACTTAGAGATTTCCAAAAAAATAATTTTAACCCCGAATGGGATACGGAAGTGTACGTTTGGCCCTTAGAATTATGATTAGCGTCAATAACCATCGTGAGGCGAGAATCTTCAAATCACCATTTTCTGCTTAAATAAACTTTGAAAATTATTTCATACACCGGTAACTTGTCAAATCCCTGAAGAACACAATTACTGCATATCGATTCAATCATTTATAATCTAAGTAGCATTCTTAGTTCCCTTTTAGTGACAATCTTATTCCCTTAAACATATTCTACCTAGCTAAACATAGTAACTCCCGAGAACACTAGTTTGATTACGAGTCCCTGTGGGATCGATATCTATTATTACTACGCGATAGACTGTGCACTTGCAGTTAGGTTGTATTAGACATAGAAAGTCGCGATCAATTGTAAACACAACGCGGGGAAAGATCTAGGGTTCGGGGGTTGGTTAGGCTTAGGGAAGGTATTAGCATCCTAAACCTCTGTAGTACTCTACAGGAACCTCTTGTTTTAAATGTTGCTATTGCTATGTTATTTGTTTAAGGGTTATGCTAAGGGTTAAAAGTGAAGAGAAAGACCTAAAGGGGTTAGTCCTAAGTATACTCGGCAAGACTCGCATCTTGTGCCTACATATCCTGGGTAGGGGATGGAATCAGAGTATTCGTAGTTCCCCTTACAGAGGGAGATGAGGAACTTCTTGACTGTGGTCAAGGTTGCTGGGTGAAAATAAATGTTCATAGGGAAGCGCTTATTTTGGAGTGCGGCGACTCCGATTTCTATGTTAAAGGTTGCATTAAAAGGGGTGAGATAAGTATCCCTCGGCGGGAAACTTACATGGAGTACGACGACTCCTGATCCTAAGGCTAGGATAAAGGGTTGAATGTCCACGGCGGGGCGCCTAAGTATAAGTACGGCGACTCGGATCCTAAGGCTAGGATGTGGAAATGGTAAGGGTGTGGGTTGTTAAGGTGGTGAGACATGGGTGAATTGTTTTGACTTAGTTGACTTAGAAGTTGAAGTTAAATATTTTTGAGAATTTTATGGCTAAGTTGGACATATGCTTAGAAAATATTATCAATGGTCTTTTTGTAAATTTTAAATAAGAGTTAGAAAATGATTATGAGTTAGTCTGTATTAATGTGATAAAGTCTTATTTTATTTTTTAGAAGAAAAGATTACCTTAGCGAATAAATTATAAAAGGTTCTAATTTAAAAAGTTATTAATTGGTTGCGTTAAGAAAACAAAATGGAATATTAATATTTTTATGAGTTTTTTTTAAATTGTTAAGAAGAAATGAAAGTGCAAATAAGACTTAAAGCTAAACTAAATTTTCTATGTTACTGAAAATTAGACCGGAGCTTAAATTGAAAATTGTTTATTACAAATTAGAAAATTAAACTTGATTGGAACTCTTTTTTATTAATTATTTTTATTTTAATCCCTACATCAAAATCTAAATTTAATATATTATATACTTTTTATGAAAAAAACTATTTTTAAAATACCATTATGATTTTATTAAAAAAGACGATTAGATTAGTCTAAGATTAAATATTCTTAGTAGTATATTTAAAAAAAACTTAATCACACTATTATTTAGATTTTTAAGGGATTAGTGATTAATTTTAGTGGTTAGTATAGTTAGTTTTTTTATTATTGCTAATTAATATTACAAACATTATAAAAAATAATAAAAATAAAATAAAACTGAAAATAAAACTAAAATTAAATAAAATAAATAAAAGAAAAGTGGGTTGGGCCGGAGGTGATGAACCCAACGGACCCAACCCGGTCTGGAAAAACGAGCAAAGGGGGAGAGGGTTTCGATTGAACCCTAATTTCCACTCTGAACAGCGGCGCATCCACCCTTTCTCTCCCTCTTCGCGACTTTTCTTCTTCCTTTCCAATCCTTTTCTTTTCCGCGATTCAACCTTCTCCCTCTTCTGAGCCTGTAAAACAAAGCAAACGAAAACCTCAAGTTAATAATCAATGAATTACCAAAGATTGTTTCACGGAGTGCAACAATGGAGGCGGAGGTTGGACGGCGATGGATCGATGCGAGCTTCGTGACGAGATGGAAGAACTTCTGATGAAAGTGACAAAGGAGCGCGACACACAACTATGTTTCTCGACTTTCTCTTTTTTGTTTAAGGTTTTTGTGTGTGTGGAATTCTGGGTTTTTGAACTTCTGTGGAGCTATGTGAATTTGTGTTGTCGTCCTTCTGTTGTGACTATGTGAGTCCCCTTTTATAAGTCGATGTATCAAAACCAGATTGAAAAATAAATTAACAAACTTTCCAATTTGAATTAAACATGTTTGAAACATGTTTAGATTTACTTTCAACCTCAGAGTTCTGTTTTTGGAAAGGTTTTCACGACTTCAAATTCGTTTTGATTATGGTTGAAACATGTTTGATTTTGTTTGGAAATTTGATGTTTGCCTTTAATTTTTTCCACAACTGTTACTGACATTGTAATGAATTCTGCCTTTTTAATCTGGAAATGTTTTGAGATGTTGAAACGTGATGACCCTGCATTTATTTTCCTACTTGATGAATATTGGTTATATTTGAAGGCTTTCCATGTTCAAATCCCTTTATCAATAGGAACAGAACTCGTATTCTCATGATATGAATCTCTAACGTCCATTTTTATTTTTACTTTCATCCCCTGAAGATTTGATTTCCCAATATTTTCCTTTTTGCATTGAAAGATGTTTGGTCCGGTTTTGGCAACAAACTGGAACTTATTTTCTTGTCCCGGTCTTGTGATGTGTGTGATGAAGTTGTTTCCTTCTTGGTGTGATTAGTTTGACTTTCGTTTTGGAAATAATACCCTGTCTTGATTCTTCTGTCATGAACACTGATGCTGCATTGAAATCTTCCATTATTTGCTTACACGTTTGATTACGTCTGTTTTCAAATTCATTTAATTTGTTTTGTCAATTGAATTGGTAAGCTCATCTTTGGAAACTAACGACAATCGATTGTTTTGGCCAGGTTGTGGTCATGCCAGGAGAATTTGCTTCGTAAGCTTATCAGCGGACTCAGAGAACTTTATGGCACCTACTGAGCTATTGTCAGTCTCCTTGACAAATACAAGCTGCAGGTTTTAACTACTGTCAATTTCATTAACATCAAGTTATTCTCTGTTTTTGCCATTACTACAGGTGAAGGTAAAATCTTCTTCCATGTTGCCATCAAGATATGTCTGCCCGTTCACGTCCACTTCGTCAAATGGGAAAGTTGGTTTAGATTCTCTTGGTGGTTATCAGCAAGTAATGCTTGTTGACATTTCCGGTCCTCATTCTGTCAACAAGAATTCCCAACGGACTTTTCCGCAACGACAAAGCGGACTGCCGAAGCTAGCTACAGCCTTCTTCTGATGGATTTGGTTGACCATTGATGTATTGATTGAGGGACTTTGTGGAAGAGAGGATTAGGATGTCCTTAAAGCCAAATATGCCTCATCTATGTGATATCATTTTTCCTGTATATTCATGTTCAGATATCAGGCATTTGTGATGATTCTTAATCATTTGAAGTTTGTTAAAAGTTATGTTTTTGGGAATGAATCTGAGAGTTAACATTATGTTAATGTTGTTTCTATTCTGGACCACAGGTTTGATGATGTTTGAGACAAGGTAACGAATACGGAACACGCTACCAATCTTATTGATGATGTTCAATGTTTGTTGTTTTCTTGATGTTAACATTGGATCGAGTGGTTCGCAAATCTTTCCTAAATGCTAACCTCTGACTTTGGGTTTGAAGCTTCAATGAGGTTCTGTTATAATTTCTCCGTGGTTCAATCACTTCAAAGTAAAAGGGCTCCGGTAACTCCACCATTTAATCTTCTAAAAATATGTTGTGTCCCAATAATGTTGTTTATTTTATCGTTTCAGCAATGAATTTTGGCCTTGTTTGGATAAAGGACATATTTGCAACGAACGGTTCACGTTTCCGTCAGCTGCAACAGAGTTACCTTGAGGAGGGCAGAGAAGTATCGTCGGCGAGCATGAAGAGTTGGACTAGATCAAACCGAGCCGGAGGGTGGTTTAACGCTGAAATAAAGTCCCTTGAGCTCAAATAACTGCAAGTGTAGTGCTTGCCAATCAAATGTCTTATCTATGAGTTCGGTTGTTTAACGACTTGCCGTCGGGAATCAGTCATCTCTTTAACACTAGCTTGTACTGTCCTAGGAATGGTGCTCTGCTCTTATAGTTATAATCTAGTAGCATTTTTTATTGGACTTTGTAATTTAATATCGTGATGCCGCTTTGACTTCAAGGTTGCATTGTACTGTTCACAGAAATTAGAACTACTGAAAAGGCATCCTTAGGTTTGTACGTATGTAACAGCTTCTTTGAGTTTGGAAATTGGCTACTTAAATTTAATTTCATGAGAATACCAAATTTTCTTGAGTCTAACTTTGGAATAATGCTTTGAGTTCACCATTTAGTATGAGCTTGAGTCCTTGAATGCGATAGTATACGACATTTACTCTGAACCTTGACTTTGCTTTGTACGGATGCTTTAAATTTAAATGATATGGAACTGTATAAGGATTTTCAATGTTGACTCAAACTCTGATGCAAAGTCTTCCAATCACATGAAGTCCCAACATAGCACCTTTGTTTAGCAGTACCTATCATCATTACCCGAATATAACAGAAGTATCTCATACGAACAATGACCTCTGGCCCAACATAGTGCAGCACGTGTGGGAACCACCTTTATAGCTTGGATGGGTTTTGCACAAAAGTCAGTTTTCCTTTGAAGAGTAAATTGAAGCCTCAATAAGGTTTGGTTCAAGATGTACTGACTGTTTCACCATGATAATGGGCTTAGTAATTTGAAAATAAAATCCATTTGTAGTAACACACCGTGAAGTCTACACACTTTGAATTAATATCCTTTCTTTTGTCTTAACTAGTATTCAACATAATTTGCAGAGGATTAATATTCTGATAATCGTAAACACAGAGCCTTCATGACTTCTGAATCTTCTGCAACAATCTACCTTTATGAAACAAAATAAACAGACTGGTTAAGACGGTTAGCTAAAGCAGGAATGATGCAAATGATTAGTGAATCTAAGGGTAAATTTTGGGGTATGACAGTTTCCCCTATTTAAATAACTTCACCGGATGATTTGAGCGACGAAGGCTCGAGAAATCATGGTGAAAGGGATTTAAATACAGGTAACCGAAAATTTTGCCCTTAGATGCAGTGATATGCAATGTTATGGACAAAACGACAATGCAATGCTGACAATGTTATGAATCTGAAATGATGCATATGATGGAGCATGATAAATGCGAGGATGCAGGAATGCAGACGAAAAGACGACACAGGGGAACGACGCAACGAGCAAACGTATACACTGGGGAAAACGACACACCCGGGAAACAGTACGAAACCGGGGAAACCTAAAGTGATGGCCCAACAGGTCCAGGCATGCTCGGTTGACACTTTAGAAACTAGATCCTCAATGAAGAAGGCACCGGCGAGACAGCCTCCACTGGGGAAATATCTGAGAGTACGACTCAACAGGTTCAGACATGATCGACTGATACTCTAAGATAAAGGGTAAGGTTCCAAGATCAAAATATGATTTAGCTTCTTCTTTAACTAAATGATTCATTTAGAAAGGGTTAATAAACTTCTTCACATTTCAAGGTCTGCTGCTCCCTAGAATGATTCAGTTTCTTCTTTTACTTGAAAAGGGTAAAAATTGTCCACAGCGGGACGTCCAAGAATGAGTACGGCGACTCCATATCTTAAGGTTCAGGAAATGATATGTCCACGGCGGGACGCCCAACAATGAGTACGGCGACTCAACGTCTTAAGGTTATGGAAATGATATGTCCATGGCGGGACGCCCAAGAATGAGTACGGCGACTCAATGTCTTAAGGTTACGGAAATGATATGTCCATGGCAGGACGCCCAAGAATGAGTACGGAGACTCAACGTCTTAAGGTTACATAAATGATATGTCCACGGCAGGACGCCTAAGAATGAGTACGACGACTCAACGTCTTAAGGTTACAGTCACTTGTTGCTAGTCATAATAAAGATAAGGTAAATTTCTCAGGCGAGAACTGTTGCATGTCTTTGTTTGTAGTGATAAGCTTCTCATGCGAGAACTGTCGCATCTCTGTGGAGGTTGTAGAAAGGCTCTTCTCGAAAGATAGTGCAAAATAAATGCACGTCCGGGTAGGTTCGGCGACCGACAGAGACCGAAGTTCAATCTAGGATCGAGCTAGAAAGAAACTATCAAACAATACTCCATTGAGGGAAATGAACTCAACTGGGAATTGTCTATTCCTGGCGCGGAAAAGATAACTGAAATAGCCATCATCCACGAGGGTTGAACTCTGTGGGGAGACTGAAAATGGTAAGTATTTTATGCTTAGGGTTGACGGTCTATTTGGAGGGAACAGACAAACCCAGTTATTTGGCGGTAACCACAGCCAAAGTAATGACAAAAGACAGCGGGGATAGCAACATGCAAATACTAATGCGTATGCAACATGAAAATGCAATGCGAATGCAATGAGTATGCTGATGTTCATGCTTATGCTCATACACAACAGACGAGCAGAGGAGGAAACAGGAGATGAAATAAACATCTCGACGGGATACCCGACGACCTCTGCAACAGTACATCTATCAAGGGATAAGAAAGTTGATGGCGGAACTAAATCTTGCTTCAAAGCTCCAAATTCTCTGGGGAGAACAAAATTCCACTTGGGGACAAGATAACATGACTCCATTGGAGGGTTGGCATCATGGATCTAAATTTTTGCTCAAATAAAAACCTGTTCACTGGGAGAGTCATCTTAGGATTGGAGACTTCTGGGGATAAAATAAATATCCGCTTTAATGGGGAAGTGTGGAGCTAGGCAGCTTCATGGAGAAAGTAGCAACTTCCTGGCAAAGTACATCAGCTTCCTGGGGAAAGTAACTTGACTTCTTGGGGAAGCATGGCCATCTCCTGGGGAATATTTTTGGATCTGTCCGAAAGTGTTGTCAGCTTATAGTCTCTCTGGGGACTGCTCTGAGGCAATGGCTTAAAAGTGCTTCTGCAACAATGAGACTTACTGGGGAAAGAAAGGTATCCTTCAGAGATTTCCACAAGTCAAAGCAATTTTATATGTTTCAAAAGCGTCTTCAAAAATAGTTTTGAGCTTAGAAAACTTTTCACTTTCGAAATTATTATCGACAAATAGCAATTTGCATAAAAATGAAAATAGAAATAGTATAAATGACAGAAATTGAGTTGCAAAGGGCTTAATTTATTAAAGAATGGTAGCTTGCTAAGGGCAAAACTCCATGGAAAATTACAATTGAAATTGGCAAGTGGGGAAAGGTTACATTGAATCCAACGACCTCTACTGCCCCTAATAACTGAGACTACCCAAAATCCGGCTTCTGACAAGAGGGATTGGATTGTAATTTATCTTCTTTAAAGTGTTCTTTGATGCTCGGCGTCATCTAATGCAGTGAAATGCCTTTGTCCCTAACTTTTGCCTGGACCTCCCTTTCGGGTTTTCAATCCACCGGGACGCTCATTTTTGCCTAAGCCGCCCTTTCAGGTTTTCAGCTTAGCGAGCTATTATTATTTTTATTTTATCCCTTATTTTTGCCTGGATCTCCTTCATAGGTTATGATCCACCGGGATACCCATTGTTGTCTAAGTCGCCTTTCCAGGTTTTCGACTTAGCGGGTTATTTTAGGCATAATATTTTCTGACTGCATCAGAGTTCACAGGATGTGCAAGCTCTTCACCATCCATAGTTGTGAGAATCAATGATCCTCCGGAGAAGACTGTCTTCACAACAAATGGGCCTTCGTAGTTGCGCATCCACTTCCCACGCATGTCTTTGTGAACTGGCAATATTTTCTTAAGTGCAAGCTCTCCCTGACGGAACTCACGGATTCTGACTTTCTTATCAAAGGCTCTCTTCATCCGTTTCTGGTATAACTGACCATGGCACATAGCTGTCATGCGCTTCTCGTCGATAAGATTCAACTGGTCAAATCTGTCTTGAACCCATTCGGCTTCATCAAGCTTGGTTTCCCTCAGTACTCGTAAGGAAGGTAACTCAACTTCGATGGGGAGGACGGCGTCCATTCCATACACCAAAGAAAAAGGGGTTTCCCCTGTTGAAGTTCGCACTGAGGTTATGTATCCATGCAAAGCGAATGGTAACATTTCAAGCCAATATTTGTAAGTCTTGACCATCTTTTTCAGGATTTTCTTGATGTTCTTGTTCGCAGATTCAACAGCTCCATTCATCTTAGGACGGTAAGGAGAAGAATTATGATGTGCAATCTTTAAACCTTCGCACAACTCCTTCATGGTCTTGTTCTTCAAATTGGTACCATTGTCTGTTATGATCCAGCTTGGAATTCCATAACGGCAGATAATCTCTTTTCTGATGAAACGGGCAACCACTTGCTTGGTCACATTGGTGTAGGAAGCAGCTTCTACCCATTTGGTGAAGTAGTCAATAGCGACCAAAATGAATTGGTGACCGTTGGAAGCTTTCAGCTCAATTTCCCCAATCATGTCAATGCCCCACATTGAGAAAGGCCACGGTGAAGATAAAACATTCAACGGTGTTGGAGGTACGTGGACCTTGTCAACATATATTTGGCACTTATGGCATTTCCTGGCATATTGGATGCAATCAGATTCCATGGTTAACCAGTAATATCCAGCTCTCAGAATCTTCTTAGACATAGCATAATCGTTGGCATGGTTTCCAAAGGTTCCTTCATGAATCTCTTGAAGTAACATGTCTGTTTCACGTTTGTCAACACATCTAAGCAGGACCATGTTGTAGTTTCTCTTGTATAGCACATCATTGTGTTGCACCCCAAAATTTGACCAACATTTATTTACCCATCAAGAGTTATATGAGACTTTGAAGCTAGCCAAAAAAATATTGTTCAAGTGTTCAAAGGTTGATACCTTTGTCAGAAAATTCCAGAGATCCTCAGAGAGATTGGTTGAAACCAAGGTTGTGGGTCTCATAGCTTGAGAGTTGTGGGAGCTCCTCAGATGATTCTGAGACTATGAGGATGGACTTGAAGCTTTGAGAAAGCTTATGAGATATCTTGAAAGCCATCATGAAGCCTAGAGAGGTCATTGTACAAGAATTCAGAAGATTCATCCATGAGTGGTGGAATTAGGGTTTGACTGGGTCAACCCTAGGTTAACTGATGATTTGGAGAGGGTTGAGACCTAATCCAAGAGCCATGTGATCATGGAATTATGCATTGAGATGCCATAAGGATGATTCCTAGATCAACTCATCATGATTGAGGAGTTTGAGAAGTTTTAAGCTAGGGTTTCTAAGGCTTGACAGTGTAAAATCCCCTAGTTTGATCCCTATCTTCAAGGCAGTTTAGCTCAAGATGTGATTGTCATCTCATCTTCCCCACAACATGAATGTTGTAGAGCTTGTTCTTAGCTTTAATTTGAGTACTAGAAGTCCTTGATAGGATTTGTAGAGCTCAAGTTATGGCTTTGAAAAATTACAGGTCATCTGAGGTATGTGAATCTGGGTCCTTGAAAGTCACCCAACTTGCATCCAACCTTTGCCCTAGTAGGATGATTCCTATAGATTATTGGTCAACATTAATGTTGTAGATAATCTTCTTATCTTTCTATAGAATACTAGAAGTCCTTTATAGGATTTGTAGAACTCAACTTATGGCTTTGGCAAGTCAAGGGCATTTTGGTCATTTGGAGGTTATAGGTCATTTCAAGCACAAGGCCATATCTCCTATTTCCAAGCTTCAAATGGAAAAATCTTCAAAATAAAACTTGCTTAGAATGATGTTTTAAGGCTAGTAGGGAGGTCATGAGATGTTGAAAAGGCTTGTATCAAAAAGTGATAAAAATGGCCTAAAATGGAGGCATAAGTTAATTAAGGTGAAACTGAAAATTGGAAATCCCAAGCTATAAATCCAAACCATGTCATATAATAGGTCATTTTGACTCCAAATGATATTCTAAGAACAATGGTTCAGCCACAATTTTGATTTGAGGCTTGGATCATAGGGCTGCCTTGGAAATGGCTTACTTGCATATTAAGGTACGAAAGCAAAACTCAACAAAACTCAATGTACAAGTTGGTTATGCATTGTAACTCATCCTAAATCTCATATGGGGAGAAATTCAAGTCAGAATGGTAGGTTACAAGGAGCTTGGCATGAGATAGCATGTAGGGAGAATTGGATTCAAAATGTCATGACATGAAAAGTTCAATTTCTCATTGGATGATCCTAGATGGTTCTAGATGATTCTAAACCACTCTATAAGATGATTGTAACTTGCTCAGATGCAAGGTTGGTGAGAATTGGTGCAGAGAAGAGAGAGTGAGATCAAGAATCTTCCATTGCAAGTCAAGTTCAATTTCTTCATTCTTCTTCATTTCCATTCATTTTTTTCACACAAACACCTTCCATACATCATAGTGAAGCTGTGCAGATTGAATTGAGATCACATCCATGGAGAATTGAAGAGTTGGAGATTGAAATTTCAAGGTTGCAATTCAAAATCGGTTTCCAAGAATCAAGCAATTTCAGCCATTCTTTTTTCATACAGAAGCTAGAAGACTACTCAGTGAAGGAATTGGGAAAGATTGAAGGCCTGAATTGAAGGATTTCTCCATCTGTTCACTTGATTTTACCAGTTTTGCAACTTTCTTCGTGCACCTTAATTTATGCATAATTAGGTTAGTTTGATAGGTTATAATGGTTATAAATCATTAGGAGATCATTTCTGGAAAGTTTGAAGAGAATTGGTGATGATTTTGTTGTGGACAAGATTTCTGTTTGGACCAAGAACTCCCTGAATTTTGAGTGATAACCTTAGTTCTTTAGTGGAATTTGATCAGTGATAAGAGGTGAGCATTTTAGTGTAAGCAATTTCAAGAATCTCGAGTTTTGATGTTTGAGCATAATTTGAGGTTTGATTCGTGTTTGGAGTTTGAGTGAGATTCAATGGATTTTGAGATTGTAATCGTGTTCAGCATGAAATTTAGAGCATGTTAGGGTTTTACATTTTGGATTTTGATGAGGTTTTGAGGGAGTTCGAGTTGAGGAAGAGGAAGCTTCGCGTGCTGCATTTCCATGGAGGTTCCTTAGAACCCTAGCTCAAGGTTGATGATGATGTTGCAGCCATCAGATGCTAGCTTGACCTTTTGACCCCCGCGTGATCCAACGGCCCACGTTCAATTTCATTTTGGGAGGGAAGCCAGAAACGCCTGAAACGCACCGTTTCATTAAATGGTGGTTCTTGGGCTTAAGTGATAATGACTACCAACACCCCCAGTCAAGGCCCATCCAAGTTTTACACTGTTTAGATATAAGCTTTAGCTTCCCCCTGGATTTATTCCATAATTTTGTGATGAAATTTAGGATAGTTTTGATTAGATGATATTAGGTTGTGTAGAATTAGGTCAAACTTCAACATAGGTCCATAATAACTCTAGAATTTTGGGTTTTTAGGACAAATTAGACTATGGGACATATAGGGCATTAAGGGTAGGTATGTAAGATCCCTTAGAAATTATATTAGAATTTAATATAATAGTATACTATTTTTAGTTGATTTTTGTATTGGTTGATTGTTTGTGTTGCCCTTGTGGGCTTGTATTTTTGTTTGCTTTGCTTTGTGGGCTTGGAGAGCTTGGTATTGTTCTAAGGAGCATTGAGGAGAATAGTAGAAGACTTGAATATGCATTGAGGAGCTTGAGAGCTTGATCTTATTCCTTTTTTTGTTGTTTTAGGGTTAGGGATTAGGAAGAGTGTAGACTTAGATAACTTCTTTCTTAAACATGGATGGTATCTTTCACCTCCATTACTCCCTATGACTCAAAGTCCTTCCATGGTATACACCTCTCTCCTTTGGAGGGATAAGTGTTGTACCTAGGAAGTAGAACTTTTGAGGGAACCATTCCTTTGATGTTGAACCCTTATAGGTCACCCTTGGTGGTCAGTAAGCAGTTCAATATCCCCAGCTTATCCAGTAAGTGATTTTCTCTGGTTTGATTATCTTGAGAGATGCTGAGCTTGAGTTTGAAGATGAAGACTTCATTGAAGAGTGTAGAAGAGGATGAATCCTTGAGTATTTCCATTCCAGCTGAAGCTTGAAGAGCAACCAGAGCAAGTTGATACTTGAAGATCCCTGAAGATTAAGTGAAGCCTGAAGGTGGAGCTGATCAAGAAGCTGAAGCTTAAAGGGAGAAGATAAGTTGAAACTTATGTTGAAGGGTTGAAACCTGGAAAAGCAAATTGATATTTGTCTAGAGTGAGTGAAGTCTGAAGACTGGGTTGCTGTTGAAGAAGCTGAAGCTTGAAGTTGAGAGAGGAGTTGGTCTGCTTTCTTCTGTTTTCTTTTCTGTATTGATGTGTTTTGTTTGACTTGTTTGATGCATTAGAATAAGTCCATACCTAGAATAGGTAGAATCTAGGAGCATGATTGCACTAGAGGTTGAGTTTCTCCCTCTGCTTGTATTGTTACTGTGTGGCTTTGCTTGCGGGTATGCGGTAGAGCCCAGCTCCCTTGCCCATGTGGTTTGTTTGCCTGATGGCATTTTATTTCATTTTATTTGTATGATTGCAGTTTATTGTTATTGCTTGATAGCATGTTTTATATTCCAGTATGATTACTGTTATCCATTCTGGCTTGAGGTTGAGATGAGCTTGTGGAGGCTGAAGCCCCACACACATTTCCTCCCTCACTTGCATTGCATGCATTTTACCGTTAAGCTGATGCTTTGTCTGTTTTGGTGTATCATTGACATGATCCCTTAGGACTCTCATTTCCTTTGATAAGGAATGGATGATAGAATTTTAGGTTGAAACCTATGCATGACAACCTCTAGGAGTTCTCTGTTCAAACCTCAACCATAGGATGAATCCATGGCATGACGACAGTAGGACTTGATAGTCTCCCTCCTAGTTGGGCCTGTTCTCTTCTCATCTCAAAACAGTTTAAGATACAGTAATCATGAATGATTTCTTTCGTACGTTGCGAGCCTTAAGCTATCTGAGAAAGGATTGTGGGAGAGTTTCTTTTCCACAGTCTGGATGTTTAGTATGGTACCCTTTGGGTGACATGCGACGCATTCACTCTCAGGTCATAGTCTCTAGTGCGATTGAAATCGCAAACACAATAAAAAACACTTCTTTCGTAAAAGACAGGAAATAAACCGTAGTTTCCCGAACTACGTGAGCTCTGATTTCTCATACCTGTTGAGAGTACGTAGGCACAACATGGCGATGTCTTGGCGAGCTACCTTCCCCCATAACCCGTCGTAGGCCGAACTACGTTGACGCTGATTTCTCGTTCTCTGATGAGAATACGTAGGCATAAAGCGCGACGCTTTGCCGAGTCATTTTTCTTTTCTTTTTAAGCCAGCCTTGATAGGTAGATAGAATAAAACCAACCCGTCCAAGTAAACACAACAAGCGAGGATCCCGTCGAGTACGACGGACGTGAGGGGTGCTAATACCTTCCCCTTGTGTAACCGACTCCCGAATCCAGACAACGGTTGCGACGACCTTGTCTTACCCTTTTTTGTTAGGTTTTTCCGATCGTTTCCTTTCCCGCTCTGAGGGATAAATAACGAAAGGTGGCGACTCTTATGTCATGTCGGCACCTTATTTTCGCGCAAGCGACAGCTGGCGACTCTGCTGGGGACTCCAACGGTTCCCTGTGCGAGTCAATCCTAACACTTGTATGTTTACTTGTTGGGTTGCGTTTATTTATCGCATTTTACTTCTCGCACTTTATTTCCCGCATTTTATTTTCAGTATAATATGATTATCTGTGCTGTTGTGGGATGGGAGTTCTGATGAGCGAGAAGCCAGACCCAGGCTTGAGTGCACTATAGACTTAGAGTGGAAATTAGTGGGCGCGTGCTTGCTTTGCAGGCACTAGTGTCTCATGAAATCCACGCTCAGACGAGGTTCATCCGGTTGGCTTCACTTTCAACCCTTTGGGTTGAGACGGTTGCTGGTTTGGTGGATTGTCGACTCTGGGGACCGATCATTTGTGATTCAGCTAAGTGAGGCCGCTTCATGAGCTGGTGATGCCACACCTTCTGGGTATCGTATCACCCCTCTTGAAAGTCTGTGACGCTGATGAACGCATATGATGCCGTACCTTGAGTCAGTTTAGGTCCATACCTGTGAGCAGGGTTGGGTTTATTGCAGGAAACTTTGACCTTCAGACTACCTGGTTTTCTTGACAGTGAATCAGTTTTGTTGGTACCAGGGTTCCTCAGTTGCAGATATGTCTGTTATTGATAGAGCAGGTTTTTGATCAGAGGAGATTTTTGATCAGATGTATTTGTTCTTGATAGAGCAGATTTTTGGGGTCTGAAGATCTCGCTAGCAGATGTTGTTTGTTCTTGATAGAGCAGATTTTTGGGGTCTGAAGATCTCATCAGCAGATGTTGTTTGTTCTTGATAGAGCAGATTTTTGAGTGGGATCTGAAGATCTCATCAGCAGCTGTATGTCTGTTCTTGATGGAGCAAATTTTTGATTTGGGGTCTGAAGACCTCATCAGCAGATATTTCTTGATCATACATCAGAGGTCCTTATTATCAGACATTTGTTCTTGACAGAGCAGAATTATGATCCTGTGAATATGGTCCTATCAGATGGTTGTTCTTGGCATATCAGATTTGTGGTCCTACACCGGGGTTTTCTTCTTATCAGTGGTTGTTGATACAGAATCTCCACAGCACCAGTTGCCCGGATATATTATTGCATGATTGCATTTTGCATTAGTTTGCATATTCATTTGCATTCCATTAACGTGTGTCTGTGTTGCAGGTACCATTTTCCCCGATCCAGGATTTCTTGCCTCCGATTGTATTGTTATGGGCTCTCTGAGGAAGACCGTGGCTTACAAGTTCCCTACCCTTGATGTGGTTAAGCTGACTGGTTTGATAGCTCTAGCAGGTGATTCTGTGAAGGACGAGTTCAAAAAATCTTACGGCAGGTTGCTCAGTTTGGTTCATAAGCCTTCTGTGTTCGAGTTGAATGGGTTGCACGCTCTGCTGCAGTTCTACGACCCTCCGATGAGATGTTTCACTTTTCAGGACTTTGTTCTCGCACCTACGCTGGAAGCCTTTTGTTCACATGGATGTTGAGCCTGATCTGGCTGGTTTAGCTCCTTCACTTCACCTGGACGCCTCCGAGTTAGTATTGACTAGTTGGAACAAGGTTCATGGGTTCTCCTTGCAGTTTCTGGTGGGTAAGGCTCAGCAGTGTGCCAAGGACGGATGTTGGGTCGCGTTCAATGCCATCCTCGCTCTATGCATATACGGCATTATTCTGTTCCCCAATATGCCCGATTTTGTAGACTTTGATGCGTTTCACATCTTCGCTTCAGGGAATCCAGTCCCTACCTTGATAGGAGATTTCTATCACTCAGTCCACTACAAGAACGAGAATAGGAGGGGAAAGAACGTCTCATGCTGTGTACCTTTGCTGTACAAATGGCTTGATAGTCATCTGCCCAAGAGGGGTCCTTTTGTCTTGTTTGCAGCCACAGCTGAGTGGCCTGAGCGTCTGATGAGTTTATCTGCAGAGGATATTGACTGGTTCGACAGAGATAGGTTGGGTACTGAGGTGATCTTCAGTTGCAACGGGTTTCCTAATGTGCCTGTGATAGGCAGGAAGGGCTGTATAAACTACAATCCGTCGTTGTTGGTTCGACAGTTCGCATATGCTTTGAGGACTCCACCGAAGGATGAAGAGGTACAGGAATCTCTGTACCTCACTGGTACTCTAGAGGGGGATCTGCTGTCCAAGCTTCAGCGCGCGTGGAATGGTATCAATAAGCGAGGAAAGCCATTGCTGGGAAAAAGCAACAATCAAGCCTACCCTCCGTACGTGACTTGGATCAGAGCCAGGGCCAATGCCATAGGGATGTCGTTCCCTCAGGCCAAGCCAGAAAGCCCTCCAACGATCGAAGAACCTACTGTTGTGCCCATTCATCAGCATAATCAGGTGTTAGCTGAGCGAGATGAATTGAAGCGGGCGAACGAAGAACTGGAGAAGGAATTAGCTCAGCTCCGAAGCGAGAGGAACGAAGCCATTCATTCTTTCAAAAGGCAGACAGAGTTGGTGAACCAGCTAGGTACAAACCTGACTAAGCAGATAGCCGAGCGGGAACGCATGGGTCGAGACTTCAAAGCTGTCAACGACGTATTGGCTACGAAGAAGCAGCATTTGGACGAGGCATATCGAAGGATATCCAAGTTCAACCAGCACTGGAAGGCTTCCCTGGCCACCAGGAAAGAGCGAGAGGATAAGCTGATGCTGCAGATCTCCAAGCTGGAAGCCCAAGTGAAGGACAGTGAAAAGAGGTTTGATGAAGAAACCGCCCGCAGATACGCCGCCGAAGGCCAGCGCAACAAAGCTCTCGCTAACCTGAAGGAGCACAAGCTGACGTTTGAGTCCAAAAAGCGGAAATTAGAAGATTGCTTTGGCGAAGGAGCATGGGAAAGTTCGGTCGAGGGACTTCAGTATACCATTGTGCAGAGGGAATTACTCGTCGAGGGGTTGCTCACTCTGCCAGATCATCCAGAGACGAAGGAGTTGTTAGAAGAGTATCGCGCCCGTGGCCGTACTTGACTATTTGTATTCCTTTTGTTTTGATTATTGCTGTATGCTGACCATCACCAGGCTTGTTGGCTGAGGTTACGTTGTTGATTCGTCTTGTACTCGCTGATGCTATGTACTGCCTTGATAGGCTTTCTTTATATATGAGATTGATGTTTCCATGATTGGGCTCGGACTTCTTCTTCTTATTATTATCAGCACTGGCACTCAGGCACTAGGATCGGGGGAAATCTCCCAAACACACAGACACACGCATGCATTTGCATGGCGAGCATTTTGTTGTTTTTCCTAACCCTCTAGTGTTTACAGGTTTTTCAGGTTTACAGGTCCCAGGCTGTTTCCGGTGTTTCCAGGATTGATCAGAGACTAATTCACCGTTATCCGACTAGAGCTAATCAGACCAGGATCATGAATCAAGTGCAAACAGACGTTCAGGAGCTCCGCGAGAGGATGGATCGCTTCATGGAACTCATGCAAGTGGTTGCCAATGGTCAGGACCAGCTCAGGACTTTGGTTCAGCCTTTGATCTCCAGGGTTGATAGCAACGGCATACTCCATGGCAGGGCCGTGCCTACTCCTCCACCAGTTGATACTCCGCAGAATGGTGTCCCCGTGGCCGGGGGCAACGGCAGTGCTAATGGCAATGTGATGGCCAATATCGGACTCAATACGACGGGCGTCAGCAATGGGAGTCTGGGAGCTAATGTCAACATCGGGCCGGGTAACGGCAATGCAGGCGTCGGGAATCTGTTGGTGCCTCAACCATGGCTGGAGGATCATCAGGATGATGTGTTCTCTCAAAGAGGTGCTGAAGGGGAGCTGAATGCTGAAGCGTGGCTCAGATTCAAAGCACTTGAAGATAAAATGAGAGACATTGAGAATCAGAATACTTTGGGCGTTGATATGTCCAAGCTGGGATTAATTGCTGATTTCAAGGTACCTCCTAAGTTCAGGGTACCTGACTTTGAGAAATATAAGGGCACCACTTGCCCTCGTTTCCACCTGAGATCGTACTACAGGAAGATGTCTGCCTATTCCGAAGATGAGAAGTTGCTGATGCACTTCTTCCAAGACAGTCTTTCTGGACCATCCCTCGAGTGGTACATGGGTTTGGAGCCCACTAGCGTGCGCACATGGAAGGGTCTCGCTGAAGCGTTTGTCCACCATTACCAGTACAACAGCGACTTGGCCCCGAACCGAGTCCAGCTCTAGAACCTATCCCAGAGGAATAATGAAGGATTTAAGGAGTACGCCCAGCGGTGGCGTGAGTTAGCAGCCCGGGTTCAGCCGCCGATGGTTGAACGCGAGCTCGTGCAGATGTTCGTAGCTACCCTCCCAGGGGTTTACTATGAAAAGTTAGTCAGCGGTATGTCTGGGACGTTCTCAGCTCTCATTATCATGGGCGAGCACGTTGAGAATGGAATCAAGATCGGGAAAATTCAAGGTGAGTCATCCTCAGCTGGAGGAGGTGGAAAGAAACCTTATGCTGGTAAACGACGAGAAGGAGAGACGAGCGCTGTGACCAACGCTCGAAGGAAGGGCAAAGGCCCTCAGCAGCAGATAGCCAGTATAAATATCCTAGCAACTCCGCAGCAGCAGCAGCCGCATCAACCGAATCAACAGGGATATAGAAAGTACCAGAATCGGGCATCTTTGGCAAACCGTCACTTCGAGGCACCGCCTATGTCGTACGCGCAGCTCTTGCAGACTTTGCTTCAGCTTCAGTTGGTTCAGAAGAGGACGATGGCTCCCTTGACAGGGGCACCTCCACCAGGGTACGATGCAAATGCCACTTGCGATTTCCACTCAGGGGCACCAAGCCATACAATCGAGAACTACAAAGCCTTTAAGCACAAGGTGCAGGACCTGGTGGGTGCCAAAATCATTAATTTCTCCGATAATGTGCCCAATGTCACGAAGAATCCTATGCCGAATCATAGGGGAGGCGGAGTGAACGCCATTATCGAAGAAGAGAGTGCAGATCTATTGACTGATGTCAAAGACCTAAAGACGCCGCTTAGCTTCGTCAAAGCTAAGTTGTTGAAAAAAGGGTTCTTTCCAGGGTGCGGAGAATTATGCATGGACTGTGCTACACATTCTGATGGATGCGAGCAGTTGGTCGAAGGAATTCAAAGTCTGATGACTGAGGGGATTCTGCAGTTTAGCCGGAAGGCTGAAAGTGTATCAGGAGAGGTAGTGTTGAAGCAGGCCGATGAAGTCGCCACCATCACCATCCCTCGCCGGCCAATAACTATTTCTGCGCCCAGACCGCCTACAATTACTATTACCAAAGCTGGGCCGATACCCTTCGAGAGCACTAACGCCGTTCCGTGGCATTATGGGGTTGAAGTCTATTGCAACGGACAAAAGTTGGAGCTAGAGCCGTACGGGTCGACTGTAGAGAACCTCGCAGGAGTCAGTGGTATCACTCGCAGCGGAAGAGTGTTTGCACCGCCGGAGGTCGTGGCAGAGAAAGCGGTCAGAGCTGATGCGGCCGATAAGGGTAAAAGCAAAGTCGTCGAAGAGGCCCCGTGTGGGGTAGAGAAAGATTTGCTTGTCAAAGATGCCGAGGATTTTATGCGTTTGATCAAAAAGAGTGACTACAAGATTGTAGACCACCTCCATCAGACGCCTTCGAAGATTTCTATTCTCAACTTGTTGTTGTGTTCTGAAGCGCACCGCAATGCGTTGTTGAAGGTATTGAATGATGCCTACGTACCGCAAGAGATATCGGTGAATCAGCTAGAAGAGGTGGTAGCCCACGTCAATGCTGGCAATGGGCTAGGTTTCACAGACTTAGAGCTGACGCAAAAAGGGAGGAATCACAACAGCGCCCTGCACATCTCGATAGAGTGTAGGGGCACAATCATGTCGCACGTGCTGGTGGACACGGGTTCGTCGCTTAATGTGCTTCCGAAGAAAGCCTTAATGAAGTTGGACACTCGCGGATTGCTCTGCACACCCAGTGATCTGATGGTGAAGGCGTTCGATGGAACTAAACGCCACGTTTTTGGGGAGGTGACCCTGCCGGTCCAAGTCGGTCCGGAAACGTTCGACACGGTCTTTTATATTATGGACATCATGCCTTCCTATAGTTGTCTCTTGGGCCGGCCATGGATCCATGCTGCTGGTGTCGTGACCTCCACGTTGCACCAAAAGCTCAAATATGCTGTCGGAGGAAGCATAGTAACCGTGTGTGGCGAGGAGGACATAATGGTGAGCCATTTGTCATCCTTTAAGTATGTTGAAATGGATGGAGAAATCCATGAAACTCTTTGCCAAGCGTTCGAGGCTGTCAAGGTGAAAGAGGTAGCTCCTGTAGTCACAGAAAAGCCAGAGATGAATCTCTCCTCATTCAAAGAAGCTCGGGCCGTCGTCCAAGCTGGATCTACCCCAGGCTGGGGGCGTATTTTGGAGATACCCAACAAGCAGGATAAGTTTGGGTTAGGGTATTCTCCTGGAGCTGAAGCTTCTTCTTCTTCGTCTAGCAGTACGTCTCGAGGTAAGGGGCCGATCCTATTTACCAGTGGCGGAGTGATTTTCGAAAGCATCAACGCGACGTCTGAAGACAACGGGGATAGCGATTGTGATCTCGACTCTTGGATTCAGCCAAGCAAGCCAGGCGAGGGCCTCAACAATTGGACCATCAAGGATATCGTCCAGATGACAAGTGAAGAGTAATGATTTACTTTTTCCAATCATTGTACAACCCTATGTCCTACCCGGGGCATAGCGGTTTTATTGTCAGGGCCTTGTTGGATTATGTACATGCATTTTGTTAATAAATCAAAGGCGTTTTCTTCGTATTCAAATATTGTGATCTCTGTTATTCCTGTTTTATATTTGTTTTGAAAAACAGTAAAATGGCAATGGGGTTTGTGCTAACCTGCATATTCTTGTTTTAAACTTAACCCTTGTTATTGCAGGATCCACATAACAGATGACACCGACTCTGGACCTTCTACGGCTCACTTCGACTTCGATTGCCCGATCTATCAAGCCGAAGAGGAGATTGATGAAGACGAAGACCTTCCTGAAGAGTTGGCCCGCTTGTTGAAACAAGAGGAAAAGGTTATTCTGCCTCATGAGGAGGAGATCGAGATCGTAAACCTGGGTTCTGAAGAGCTCGTCAGAAATGTCAGGATATGGGCCGCATTGCAGAATGATGTCAAGCAGAGATTGGTCGAGATGCTTCGAGAGTATAGTGACGTCTTTGCTTGGTCATACGAAGATATGCCCAGACTTGACACGGACATCGTGGTCCACCACTTGCCACTGCGAGAAGATTGCCCTCCCGTCAAGCAGAAGCTTAGGAGGACGAGACCATATATGGTCGTTAAGATCAAAGAAGAAGTGCAGAAACAGCTTGATGCTGGCTTCTTAGCGGTCACCACTTACCCTCCGTGGGTCGCCAACATAGTGCCTGTACCGAAGAAGGACGGTAAGGTACGCATGTGCGTCGATTATCGGGATTTGAATAAGGCGAGCCCTAAAGATGATTTCCCGTTGCCTCATATCGATGTGTTGGTCGACAACACAGCCCAGTTCTCTGTGTTTTCGTTCATGGATGGCTTCTCCGGTTACAACCAGATCAAGATGGCGCCAGAGGACATGGAGAAAACGACGTTTATCACCCCCTGGGGAACATTTTGCTATAAGGTAATGCCTTTCGGTCTGAAGAACGCAGGGGCCACTTACCAGCGAGCAATGGTAACTTTGTTTCATGATATGATTCATCATGAGATCGAGGTCTATGTTGATGACATGATTGCGAAGTCCCAAACGGAGGAAGAGCATCTGGTCAACTTATTGAAGCTTTTTGAGAGGCTTAGGAAGTTCAGGTTGAGGCTGAATCCTAATAAATGCACTTTCGGAGTGCGGTACGGAAAGTTACCGGGGTTTATCGTTAGCGAACGAGGCATCGAGGTTGATCCTGCGAAAATAAAAGCCATTCAAGAAATGCCAGCGCCGAAAACAGAAAAAGAAGTTCGTGGTTTCTTGGGCAGAATAAACTACATTGCAAGGTTTATCTCTCAACTCACGGCCACTTGTGAACCGATGTTCAAGCTTTTAAAGAAAGATCAGGCGATTACTTGGAATGAAGATTGCCAGAAGGCATTCAACAAGATAAAGCAGTATCTCCAAGAACCTCCAATCTTGATACCCCCAGTGGCTAGACGGCCATTAATCATGTACTTGACAGTTCTTGAGAATAGTATGGGGTGTGTTCTCGGTCAGCACGACGAGACGGGCAGAAAGGAGCATGCCATTTACTACTTGAGTAAAAAGTTCACAGACTGTGAATCTCGCTACTCGATGCTGGAGAAGACGTGTTGTGCACTAGCCTGGGCTGCCAAACGTCTACGACAGTACATGCTCAATCACACCACCATGCTAATTTCGAAGATGGATCCGATCAAGTACGTCTTCGAGAAGCAGGCTCTTTCGGGCAGGATTGCCAGATGGCAAATGGTGTTAACGGAATATGACATTCAATACGTGTCCCAGAAGGCCATCAAGGGAAGCATATTGTCTGATTACCTTGCCGAACAGCCGATCGAAGATTACCAGCCGATGAAATTTGAATTCCCTGATGAGGATATCATGTTTCTCAAAGCGAAGGACTGCGATGAGTCGTTGCCCGACGAGGGGCTAGATAGGAAATCCTAGTGGAAATTGATATTCGATGGGGCGGTTAATTCCTATGGAAGTGGCATCGGGGCTATCATCCCGACTCCCCACGGATCCCATATCTCGTTTACTGCGAGACTGACGTTTACAGTCCCCAATAATGAGGCGGAGTACGAAGCATGCATCATGGGTCTAGAAGAGGCAATTGATTTGAGAATCAAGAACCTAGACGTATATGGTGACTCGACGCTCGTGATCAACCAAATTAAAGGGGAGTGGGAGACTCGTTAATTGAATTTGGTGTCGTACATGAATTATGCCAGAAGGCTACTTTCGTTCTTCGATCGAGTGGAACTCCACCATGTGCCCAGAGCAGAAAATAAGATGGCTGATGCCTTAGCCACGTTGGCTTCAATGTATAAAGTCAATTTTTGGAATGAGGCTCCAAGAATTGTACTGTCTCGTCTTGATAGACCGACATTCGTCTTTGCAATCGAGGAAGCCGCTGACGGCAAGCCATGGTTTCATGACATCCAGACCTTCCTTATGACTAAGGAGTATCCTGCGGGTGCGTCAACCCAGGATAAGAAGACTCTGAGGAGGCTGTCTGGCAATTTTTATCTCAATCCTGATGGAGTGTTGTATAAAAGAAATCACGATCTCGTGCTACTTAGATGTGTAGATGAGAAAGAGGCGAGTATGCTCATGGAAGAAGTCCATGAAGGCACATTTGGTACGCACGCCGGCGGGCATGCTATGACGAGAAAGATCCTGAGAGCAGGATATTACTGGCTGACAATGGAGTCGGATTGCTTCAGATTCACGAAGAGATGTCATAAATGCCAGATTTATGCTGATAAAGTTCATGTGCCGCCGTGCCCGTTGAATGTCATGTCCTCCCCGTGGCCGTTCTCTATGTGGGGCATTGACATGATAGGCAAGATCGAGCCCACTGCATCTAACGGTCATCGCTTCATTCTAGTAGCTATCGACTACTTCACCAAGTGGGTGGAGGCAGCCTAGTATGCTAATGTGACCAAGCAGGTAGTGGCTAAATTCATAAAGAGGGACATCATCTGTCGTTATGGAATTCCCGAGCGGATCATTACTGATAATGGTTCGAATCTGAATAACAAGATGATGAAGGAGTTGTGCCAGAGTTTCAAGATCGAACACCACAACTCATCTCCTTACCGGCCGAAGATGAATGGCGCCGTTGAAGCAGCCAACAAGAACATAAAGAAGATTGTTCAGAAGATGGTTGTGACATACAAAGACTGGCACGAGATGCTGCCGTTTGCATTGCACGGTTATCGTACAACGGTACGTACTTCGACCGGGGCAACTCCTTTCTCCTTGGTGTACGGTATGGAGATCCCTTCTTTGTGAGTTTTGGTTGATGTGAAACTCGACGAGGCAGAATGGATTACGAATCGTCTGAACCAGCTCAGCCTGATGGACGAGAAGAGGTTAGTGTCGATTGCGTTTGGTCGTCTGTACCAAAGCCGAATGAAGAAAGCTTATGATAAGAAGGTGCGTCCTAGAAGCTTTCAGACGGGTGATCTCGTCCTGAAGAAGATTCTTCCGCCACACTCCGATCATTGGGGCAAGTGGACTCCGAATTATGAAGGTCCGTACGTCGTCAGCAAGGTCTTCTCGGGAGGAGCTTTGTTGTTATCCACGATGGATGGTGAAGATTTTGCATCCCCGGTGAACACGGACGTAGTTAAAAAATACTTTGCTTGAAAGCGACCCGCTGGACAAAAAAAAGAGAGTCCAGGCAAAAAAAGGGGCATCCCGGCGAACCAAAAACAGAATAAAAGGTTCGGGCAAAAATTAGGGATATAAATTGAAAAAAGGTACAACCGCGAAGTCGAAAACCTACATTGGGCGGCTTCGGCAAAAAAGGGTATCCCGGTGAACTGAAAACCCGCAAAGGGCGGTTCACGCAAAAGTTAGGGATTTGAAAAAGCAAATGACTGCGTTCCGCGTGTGGACTTTCATTGTTAGTGGTTTGGAGGACCTGAAGGCCGTTTATCTGAATCAATCTCTTCCGAAGCTGAAGCGTCGAAGAAGTATCGAAGTCGAGTGGGTCATAGAGGGATCAACTCATGGTGTTCGTCTACGCCTCGTTGCCGACATTTGTATATACTGATGTATATTTATGTTTTATTTTGGCGCGGCTTCCTCATTCCAGGAGCTTGCATCTGTTGTAAAACATTTTTACCCATTCAGGGGTTCGTTATCAATAAAATGCATACTATTTAGCAATTCTGTTTGTCTGTTTAGCATTTATCTGTTTTGTTTGCGAAAAAGAACGCCGGTGTTTTTGATAAAATGCGCATACATAAACTTACTGGCCTAGGCCACTGATTGTTGAAACAATTAATTACCTGAATGTTGTCACGAGATAATAACCTTGATAGGTCCCTTTGAGAAGGGTATCTTGTCTGTTTGTTTGTGTTGTTATAGGTGTAGCATATCCCAGGCAGTGCGCCGTGCGCATCCCTGAAGCAGGATGATTCCTCTTTCGCCAGCAGAGTTCAGTAGCCTCTCCCCGTAGAGTCTGAACGCGAGATCGTGAGCGTTGATATGTCTCCCCAGGCAGAGATGATTCTCTCCCCAAGCTGATGCATCCTGAAGGAACGTCATCTCCTCAGCTGAGTCAGGCGCCAAAGCGTATGTTCGTCCCCCAGCACCGGGTCACAAGTGCAGGTTTCGTAGGAAACTATTCATACGCCAAAGTATGCAACATCTGATGGTGCCAGACTGAAGTCTCCAGCGGAATTGAAATTCCCCACCAGAGTTGTACTCTCCCTCGAAGTCAGATGATTCCTTCTCCCCCAGCGGAATTGAAATTCCCCACCAGAGTCGTACTCTCTCCAGCGAAGCAGAATGATTTCTTCTTCCCCAACCGAGTTTGCAGATCCCCAAGAGAGCCGAATCCTTGGAAGCTGCTCAAGCCATGATTGGTTTTCCCCAGTAGAGTGTTGAACAACTGAAGTTGTTTCCCCACAGTCGTTATCTCCAGAGAAGTAGCCGAGAAGGCCATGCAGTTTATTCCCGCGATTGACATCGCTTTCCCTTAGCAGGTCCTGGTTCTCGTAGAGCTTCGTTCCCCTGCAGCAATCAACTGAAGTTGTTTCCCCCGCAGCAGTCAGCTGAAGTTGTTCCCCCTGTGGAGTCCAATTGCGATTGGCGTGACCTTGTTCTCCTCAGCAGGATGATTCCTCTATCTGAGTAGTTCTTTCTCCTTGACAGGAGGATTCTCCCTTCGGCATTTATTTTGTTGATGGGATCGTATCATTGTGCATGATTGCATAGCATTTATCATAAACGCATAGCATTTCCACCGTGTGGAGCATTGCGCCATTGCCGAAGCATACGCATAATAAACATGATCTAGGTTGCTACCGTTCTTGTTTTGCAGGTGTTCCGCCGCAGAATTGATTGCTCAGGATGATTCCTGACATTCTCCCCAACGAAGTCGCTTGCTCAAGATGATTCTTGAGATCCCCAGCGAAGTCTTCGGTTCAAGATGATTCTTGAATTCCTCAGCAGGGTCGTTTGCTTAAGATGATTCTTAAGACCCCAGTGCAGTCTCCAGAGTTGGTTGCTCGAGTTGATACTTAGAGTCCCCAGTGAAGGTTGCCCAGGATGATTCCTGAAATCCCCAACAAAGTGTTCGCTCAGGATGATTCCTGAAATCTCCAGAATGGTTATCGGTTCAAGATGATAATCCCCGACGGAGTTATTTGTCCAAGATGATTCTTGAAGCCCTTAGTAGTGGATTCATCCGGAATGATTTCTGGACCCCCGGAGCGGAGTTACTTGATAGTTCTCTAGAATCCTCAGTGGCGAAGCATCCTCCCCAGCAGGTTTTCTAACGGCGAAGTTGAAATCTCCCTTAAAGACTCCATGATTGAAGTTTGACCGTGTTAATGAAGCAGTTCTCTCAGCTGATGCGGAGTGCCTGATGGCAGAGGTTTAGATGGTCCCAGTTGGCTCGTGATTGGCCAAGAATTCTATTCCCGACTTGCTGACAAAGTCTGGCTGATGCCCGACAAGTTCTTTGAATGCCTGATGGCATGATCAACCTGATGGTTGAAGTCCGGCTGATGCCCGACCAGTTTCTTTGAATGCCTGATGGCATGATCAACCTGATGGTTGAAGTCCGGCTGAGGCCCGATAGTGTTCTTTGATTGCCTGATGGCATGATCGACTATGTATTACCGGTTACCGTGTGACCAATTCCCAAATGGAGTTTCTTCACCCTGACGGCGAGGTCAGACGATGTTGAGAGTTGACGGTGAAGTCAGATTATGTTGAGTACTTGACGGCGATGTCGGGTGTTTCCCAATGTTGTTTGCTTCCGACGGCGATATCATATTCTTCAGTTCTCCAGCGGCGATGTTGGATGTTTGTTTCTGACGGTGATGTCAGATTCTTCAGTTCTCCAGCGGCGATGTTGGATGTTTGTTTCTGACGGCGATGTCAGGTGATGTAGTTTTCCAGCGGCGATGTTGGGCGTGTTGTTTGTTTATGACGGCGAGGTCAGGTGTCTGATGACAATGTCAGAGGAATTTAATGTGGATAACTGACGACAAGGTTCGAGCCAGTATGTCTCCAGCTAGTTGCCGTGTAGCTATTAGTTCAGTTTTCGAAGATTTGTTCCAGCAGGATACCGTGTGCTCGTGCAGTTGGCAAATTTCCGAGTTTATCGGTATTCAACCGTCTCGCACCTTGATTGGCTGAGAGCCGTTCGCTCCTCACCCAGTCAGGTTCAAGTCGTTTGAATAGGGGCAGCTGTTGCACCCCAAAATTTGACCAACATTTATTTACCCATCAAGAGTTATATGAGACTTTGAAGCTATCCAAAAAAAGATTGTTCAAGTGTTCAAAGGTTGATACCTTTGTCAGAAAATTCCAGAGATCCTCAGAGAGATTGGTTGAAACCAAGGTTGTGGGTCTCATAGCTTGAGAGTTGTGGGAGCTCCTCAGATGATTCTGAGACTATGAGGACGGACTTGAAGCTTTGAGAAAGCTTATGAGATGTCTTGAAAGCCATCATGAAGCCTAGAGAGGTCATTGTACAAGAATTCAGAAGATTCAGCCATGAGTGGTGGAATTAGGGTTTGACTGGGTCAACCCTAGGTCAACTGATGATTCGGAGAGGGTTGAGACCTAATCCAAGAGCCATGTGATCATGGAATGATGCATTAGGATGCCATAAGGATGATTCCTAGACCAACTCATCATGATTGAGGAGTTTGAGAAGTTTTAAGCTAGGGTTTCTAAGGCTTGACAGTGTAAAATCCCCTAGTTTGATCCCTATCTTCAAGGCAGTTTAGCTCAAGATGTGATTGTCATCTCATCTTCCCCACAACATGAATGTTGTAGAGCTTGATCTTAGCTTTAATTTGAGTACTAGAAGTCCTTGATAGGATTTGTAGAGCTCAAGTTATGGCTTTGACAAATTACAGGTCATCTGAGGTATGTGAATCTGGGGATAAAATATCCGCTTTAATGGGGAAGTGTGGAGCTAGGCAGCTTCATGGAGAAAGTAGCAACTTCCTGGCAAAGTACATCAGCTTCCTGGGGAAAGTAACTTGACTTCTTGGGGAAGCATGGCCATCTCCTGGGGAATATTTTTGGATCTGTCCGAAAGTGTTGTCAGCTTATAGTCTCTCTGGGGACTGCTCTGAGGCAATGGCTTAAAAGTGCTTCTGCAACAATGAGACTTACTGGGGAAAGAAAGGTATCCTTCAGAGATTTCCACAAGTCAAAACAATTTTATATGTTCAAAAGCGTCTTCAAAAACAGTTTTGAGCTTAGAAAACTTTTCACTTTCGAAATTATTATCGACAAATAGCAATTTGCATAAAAATGAAAATAGAAATAGTATAAATGACAGAAATTGAGTTGCAAAGGGCTTAATTTATTAAATAATGGTAGCTTGCTAAGGGCAAAGCTCCATGGAAAATTACAATTGAAATTGGCAAGTGGGGAAAGGTTACATTGAATCCAACGACCTCTACTGCCCCTAATAACTGAGACTACCCAAAATCCGGCTTCTGACAAGAGGGATTGGATTGTAATTTATCTTCTTTAAAGTGTTCTTTGATGCTCGGCGTCATCTAATGCAGTGAAATGCCTTTGTCCCTAACTTTTGCCTGGACCTCCCTTTCGGGTTTTCAATCCACCGGGACGCTCATTTTTGCCTAAGCCGCCCTTTCAGGTTTTCAGCTTAGCGAGCTATTATTATTTTTATTTTATCCCTTATTTTTGCCTGGATCTCCTTCATAGGTTATGATCCACCGGGATACCCATTGTTGTCTAAGTCGCCTTTCCAGGTTTTCGACTTAGCGGGTTATTTTAGGCATAATATTTTCTGACTGCATCAGAGTTCACAGGATGTGCAAGCTCTTCACCATCCATAGTTGTGAGAATCAATGATCCTCCGGAGAAGACTGTCTTCACAACAAATGGGCCTTCGTAGTTGCGCATCCACTTCCCACGCATGTCTTTGTGAACTGGCAATATTTTCTTAAGTACAAGCTCTCCCTGGCGGAACTCACGGATTCTGACTTTCTTATCAAAGGCTTTCTTCATCCGTTTCTGGTATAACTGACCATGGCACATAGCTGTCATGCGCTTCTCGTCGATAAGATTCAACTGGTCAAATCTGTCTTGAACCCATTCGGCTTCATCAAGCTTGGTTTCCCTCAGTACTCGTAAGGAAGGTAACTCAACTTCGATGGGGAGGACGGCGTCCATTCCATACACCAAAGAAAAAGGGGTTTCCCCTGTTGAAGTTCGCACTGAGGTTATGTATCCATGCAAAGCGAATGGTAACATTTCAAGCCAATCTTTGTAAGTCTTGACCATCTTTTTCAGGATTTTCTTGATGTTCTTGTTCGCAGATTCAACAGCTCTATTCATCTTAGGACGGTAAGGAGAAGAATTATGATGTGCAATCTTTAAACCTTCGCACAACTCCTTCATGGTCTTGTTCTTCAAATTGGTACCATTGTCTGTTATGATCCGGCTTGGAATTCCATAACGGCAGATAATCTCTTTTCTAATGAAACGGGCAACCACTTGCTTGGTCACATTGGTGTAGGAAGCAGCTTCTACCCATTTGGTGAAGTAGTCAATAGCGACCAGAATGAATTGGTGACCGTTGGAAGCTTTCGGCTCAATTTCCCCAATCATGTCAATGCCCCACATTGAGAAAGGCCACGGTGAAGATAAAACATTCAACGGTGTTGGAGGTACGTGGACCTTGTCAACATATATTTGGCACTTATGGCATTTCCTGGCATATTGGATGCAATCAGATTCCATGGTTAACCAGTAATATCCAGCTCTCAGAATCTTCTTAGACATAGCATAATCGTTGGCATGGGTTCCAAAGGTTCCTTCATGAATCTCTTGAAGTAACATGTCTGTTTCACGTTTGTCAACACATCTAAGCAGGACGATGTTGTAGTTTCTCTTGTATAGCACATCATTGTGTTGCACCCCAAAATTTGACCAACATTTATTTACCCATCAAGAGTTATATGAGACTTTGAAGCTAGCCAAAAAAAGATTGTTCAAGTGTTCAAAGGTTGATACCTTTGTCAGAAAATTCTAGAGATCCTCAGAGAGATTGGTTGAAACCAAGGTTGTGGGTCTCATAGCTTGAGAGTTGTGGGAGCTCCTCAGATGATTCTGAGACTATGAGGATGGACTTGAAGCTTTGAGAAAGCTTATGAGATGTCTTAAAAGCCATCATGAAGCCTAGAGAGGTCATTGTACAAGAATTCAGAAGATTCAGCCATGAGTGGTGGAATTAGGGTTTGACTGGGTCAACCCTAGGTTAACTGATGATTTGGAGAGGATTGAGACCTAATCCAAGAGCCATGTGATCATGGAATGATGCATTGAGATGCCATAAGGATGATTCCTAGACCAACTCATCATGATTGAGGAGTTTGAGAAGTTTTAAGCTAGGGTTTCTAAGGCTTGACAGTGTAAAATCCCCTAGTTTGATCCCTATCTTCAAGGAAGTTTAGCTCAAGATGTGATTGTCATCTCATCTTCCCCACAACATTAATGTTGTATAGCTTGTTCTTAGCTTTAATTTGAGTACTAGAAGTCCTTGATAGGATTTGTAGAGCTCAAGTTATGGCTTTGACAAATTACAGGTCATCTGAGGTATGTGAATCTGGGTCCTTGAAAGTCACCCAACTGGAATCCAACTTTTGCCCTAGTAGGATGATTCCTATGGATTCTTGGTCAACATTAATGTTGTAGATAATCTTCTTAGCTTTCTATAGAATACTAGAAGTCCTTGATAGGATTTGTAGAACTCAACTTATGGCTTTGGCAATTCAAGGGCATTTTGGTCATTTGGAGGTTATAGGTCATTTCAAGCACAAGGCCATATCTCCTATTTCCAAGCTTCAAATGGAAAAATCTTCAACATAAAACTTGCTTAGAATGATGTTTTAAGGCTAGTAGGGAGGTCATGAGATGTTGAAAAGGCTTGTATCAAAAAGTGATAAAAATGGCCTAAAATGGAGGCATAAGTTAATTAAGGTGAAACTGAAAATTGGAAATCCCAAGCTATAAATCCAAACCATGTCATATAATAGGTCATTTTGACTCCAAATGATATTCTAAGAACAATGGTTCAGCCACAATTTTGATTTGAGGCTTGGATCATAGGGCTGCCTTGGAAATGGCTTACTTGCATATTAAGGTACGAAAGCAAAACTCAACAAAACTCAATGTACAAGTTGGTTATGCATTGTAACTCATCCTAAATCTCATATGGGGAGAAATTCAAGTCAGAATGGTAGGTTACAAGGAGCTTGGCATGAGATAGCATGTAGGGAGAATTGGATTCAAAATGTCATGACATGAAAAGTTCAATTTCTCATTGGATGATCCTAGATGGTTCTAGATGATTCTAAACCACTCTATAAGATGATTGTAACTTGCTCAGATGCAAGGTTGGTGAGAATTGGTGCAGAGAAGAGAGAGTGAGATCAAGAATCTTCCATTGCAAGTCAAGTTCAATTTCTTCATTCTTCTTCATTTCCATTCATTTTTTTCACACAAACACCTTCCATACATCATAGTGAAGCTGTGCAGATTGAATTGAGATCACATCCATGGAGAATTGAAGAGTTGGAGATTGAAATTTCAAGGTTGCAATTCAAAATCGGTTTCCAAGAATCAAGCAATTTCAGCCATTCTTTTTTCATACAGAAGCTAGAAGACTACTCAGTGAAGGAATTGGGAAAGATTGAAGGCCTGAATTGAAGGATTTCTCCATCTGTTCACTTGATTTTACCAGTTTTGCAACTTTCTTCGTGCACCTTAATTTATGCATAATTAGGTTAGTTTGATAGGTTAGAATGGTTAGAAATCATTAGGAGATCATTTCTGGAAAGTTTGAAGAGAATTGGTGATGATTTTGTTGTGGACAAGATTTCTGTTTGGACCAAGAACTCCCTGAATTTTGAGTGATAACCTTAGTTCTTTAGTGGAATTTGATCAGTGATAAGAGGTGAGCATTTTAGTGTAAGCAATTTCAAGAATCTCGAGTTTTGATGTTTGAGCATAATTTGAGGTTTGATTCGTGTTTGGAGTTTGAGTGAGATTCAATGGATTTTGAGATTGTAATCGTGTTCAGCATGAAATTTAGAGCATGTTAGGGTTTTACATTTTGGATTTTGATGAGGTTTTGAGGGAGTTCGAGTTGAGGAAGAGGAAGCTTCGCGTGCTTCATTTCCATGGAGGTTCCTTAGAACCCTAGCTCAAGGTTGATGATGATGTTGCAGCCATCAGATGCTAGCTTGACCTTTTGACCCCCGCATGATCCAACGGCCCACGTTCAATTTCATTTTGGGAGGGAAGCCAGAAACGCCTGAAACGCACCGTTTCATTAAACGGTGGTTCTTGGGCTTAAGTGATAATGACTACCAACACCCCCAGTCAAGGCCCATCCAAGTTTTACACTGATTTTCTTGGCTATTTGCACCGTGCATTTTTTCTTTTTCTTTATGATTTATCATTTATTTTCTGTTTAATAATTGGGCCCTGGCGCATTGCTTTCTGAACCCCCCAGTCTGGGCCCAAGCGCACAATGAACCATGTTTTGTTACTGATTGCACCCCAGCTTCCATGTTTTAATTTCATTTTCTTCCATTTTTCATTAATGTTAGAAAAATCATAACAATTTGAAAATTAATGATTTTTTAATGGGAATTTTTGCTCCCATTTCATATTCATGTCAAGAAAAATATAAAATAAATATATTTTCCTTTCATGCATTTTTAGTATTTTTTGTATATTTTCTACTTTTATTGCATTTTATTTCTTTTATGTTGATTCATGAATTTGTAGAATTTTGTTTAGGTAGTTCCCTTAGCATTTTTAGGCCATTCTTTTTAGGATAGTTAGATATAATCTTTAGCTTCCCCCTGGATTTATTCCATAATTTTGTGATGAATTTTAGGATAGTTTTGATTAGATGACATTAGGTTGTGTAGAATTAGGTCAAACTTCAACATAGGTCCATAATAACTCTAGAATTTTGGGTTTTTAGGACAAATTAGACTATGGGACATATAGGGAATTAAGGGTAGGTATGTAAGATCCCTTAGAAATTATATTAGGATTTAATATAATATTATACTATTTTTAGTTGATTTTTGTATTGGTTGATTGTTTGTGTTGCCCTTGTGGGCTTGTATTTTTGTTTGCTTTGCTTTGTGGGCTTGGAGAGCTTGGTATTGTTCTAAGGAGCATTGAGGAGTATAGTAGAAGACTTGAAGATGCATTGAGTAGCTTGAGAGCTTGATCTTATTCCTTTTTTTGTTGTTTTAGGGTTAGGGATTAGGAAGAGTGTAGACTTAGATAACTTCTTTCTTAAACATGGATGGTATCTTTCACCTCCATTCCTCCCTATGATTCAAAGTCCTTCCATGGTATACACCTCTCTCCTTTGGAGGGATAAGTGTTGTACCTAGGAAGTAGAACTTTTGAGGGAACCATTCCTTTGATGTTGAACCCTTATAGGTCACCCTTGGTGGTCAGTAAGCAGTTCAATATCCCCAGCTTATCCAGTAAGTGATTTTCTCTGGTTTGATTATCTTGAGAGATGCTGAGCTTGAGTTTGAAGATGAAGACTTCATTGAAGAGTGTAGAAGAGGATGAATCCTTGAGTATTGCCATTCCAGCTGAAGCTTGAAGAGCAACCAGAGCAAGTTGATACTTGAAGATCCCTGAAGATTAAGTGAAGCTTAAAGGTGGAGCTGATCAAGAAGCTGAAGCTTAAAGGGAGAAGATAAGTTGAAACTTATGTTGAAGGGTTGAAACCTGGAAAAGCAAATTGATATTTGTCTAGAGTGAGTGAAGTCTGAAGACTGGGTTGCTGTTGAAGAAGCTGAAGCTTGAAGTTGAGAGAGGAGTTGGTCTGCTTTCTTCTGTTTTCTTTTCTGTATTGATGTGTTTTGTTTGACTTGTTTGGTGCATTAGAATAAGTCCATACCTAGAATAGGTAGAATCTAGGAGCATGATTGCACTAGAGGTTGAGTTGCTCCCTCTGCTTGTATTGTTACTGTGTGGCTTTGCTTGCGGGTATGCGGTAGAGCCCAACTCCCTTGCCCATGTGGTTTGTTTGCCTGATGGCATTTTATTTCATTTTATTTGTATGATTGCAGTTTACTGTTATTGCTTGATAGCATGTTTTATATTCCAGTATGATTACTGTTATCCATTCTGGCTTGAGGTTGAGATGAGCTTGTGGAGGCTAAAGCCCCACACACATTTCCTCCCTCACTTGCATTGCATGCATTTTACCGTTAAGCTGATGCTTTGTCTGTTTTGGTGTATCATTGACATGATCCCTTAGGACTCTCATTTCCTTTGATAAGGAATTGATGATAGAATTTTAGGTTGAAACCTATGCATGACAACTTCTAGGAGTTCCCTGTTCAAACCTCAACCATAGGATGAATCCATGGCATGACAACAGTAGGACTTGATAGTCTCCCTCCTAGTTGGGCCTGTTCTCTTCTCATCTCAAAACAGTTTAAGATACAGTAATAATGAATGATTTCTTTCGTACGTTGCGAGCCTTAAGCTATCTGAGAAAGGATTGTGGGAGAGTTTCTTTTCCACAGTCTGGATGTTTAGTATGGTACCCTTTGGGTGACATGCGACGCATTCACTCTCAGGTCATAGTCTCTAGTACGATTGAAATCGCAAACACAATAAAAAACACTTCTTTCGTAAAAGACAGGAAATAAACTGTAGTTTCCTAAACTACGTGATCTCTGATCTCTCATACCTGTTGAGAGTACGTAGGCACAAGATGGAGATGTCTTGGCGAGCTACCTTCCCCCATAACCCGTCGTAGGCCGAACTACGTTGACGCTGATTTCTCGTTCTCTGATGAGAATACGTAGGCATAAAGCGCGACGCTTTGCCGAGTCATTTTTCTTTTCTTTTTAAGCCAGCCTTGATAGGTAGATAGAATAAAACCAACCCGTCCAAGTAAACACAACAAGCGAGGATCCCGTCGAGTACAACGGATGTGAGGGGTGCTAATACCTTCCCCTTGCGTAACCGACTCCCGAATCCAGACAACGGTTGCGATGACCTTGTCTTACCCTTTTTCGTTAGGTTTTTCCGATCGTTTCCTTTCCCGCTCTGAGGGATAAATAACGAAAGGTGGCGACTCTTCTGTCATGCCGGCACCTTATTTTCGCGCAAGCGACACATTGCTAATGAAGAACTTGGATGCTAGTCTTCTCAAAGTCTTCTTCTCGAGAGTGGTAGCATCGGCTGGATATTCTTGCTTGAGCAGGTAGTTCTTAATGTCATAAAACCAAGGCTTGTCATCAGATTCTTCTTCAACCATCTGACAATAGGCAGGCTCAGTCTTGCGTTCAATTCAAATCAGAGTAGCATCATTGGAATATCTGACTTTCCACATTGAGGCTAACATGGCTAGAGCATCGGCAATATGGTTTTCAGATCTCGGAACATGTTTGAAGGTAATCTCATCAAAGTACTCGATCATTTCAACAATGTAGGCTCTGTATGGAATTAACTTCTCATGTCTGGTTTCCCATTCACCTGTAACTTGATAAATAACCAAAGCTGAATCTCCACTCACTTTAAGAATCTTGATTCGGAGGTCAATTGATGCTTCAAGGCCAAGAATGCATGCCTCATACTCGACGATATTATTGGTACATTCAAAGTCTAACCTTGTTGTAAATGGGGTATAACCACCTTCTGGATTCATTAGCACAACGCCTATGCCATGCCCACTGTAATTAGAGGAACCATCAAACATCATCTTCCAACAGAGACCTTGCTCGGGACCTTCATCAGGACCTAGCTCTTCATAATCCTTCACTAACATAATGTCTTCGTCAGGAAAGTCAAATTTGAGAGGCTCATAGTCTTCAACTGGTTGATCCGCAAGATAATCTGACAAGATACTGCCTTTGATAGCTTTCTGAGTCACATACTAGATGTCGTATTCTGATAACAACATGTGCCAACGGGCAAGTCTTCCAGTCTGAGCAGGCTTTTCAAAAATGTACTTTATTGGATCCATTTTCGAGATCAACAAAGTGGTGTGACAAATCATGTATTACCTGAGACGCCTAGCAGCCCATGTTAATGCACAACAAGTCTTCTCCAAAAGTGAATATCTGCTCTCACAATCAGTAAACTTCTTGCTCAAGTAGTAGATGGCATGTTCTTTTCTTCCAGTCTCATCGTGTTGACCCAATACGCAATCCATAGACTTCTCAAGAACAGTAAGGTACATGAACAATGGTCTTCTGGGAACCGGAGGAATCAGGATAGGAGGTTCTTGCAGATAACCCTTGATCTTTTCAAATGCTTGTTGACAATCAGAATTCCAATCAACAGTTTGACCCTTGCAGAGTAATTTGAAGATCGACTCACAGGTAGCAGTCATATTAGAAATGAATATAGAGATATAGTTTAGTCGTCTAAGAAAACATCTCACTTGTGTTTCAGTTTGCGGAGCAGGCATATCCTGAATGGCTCAAACTTTATCGGGATCTACTTCAATTCCTCGTTGGCTGACGATAAAACCAAGTAGTTTTCCAGATCTAACACCAAAGGTACACTTAGCAGGATTCAATTTCAACTGGTACTTCCTGAGTCGTTCAAATAGTTTCAGCAAATGATCCAAATGGTCCTCTTCATTTTGGGATTTGGAAATCATATCATCAACGTAAACTTCAATCTCTTTATGCATCATGTCATGAAAGAGAGTGACCATAGCTCTTTGATATGTTGCCCCTGCGTTCTTCAAACCGAAGGGAATGACTTTGTAGCAGTAGGTTCCCCAAGGAGTAATAAAAGTGGTCTTTTCTCTGTCGGCAGGATCCATCTTGATCTGATTATAACCGGAGAAACCATCCATAAAAGAGAAAACTGCAAAACTGGTTGTATTATCAACAAGTGTATCAATATGCGGCAGAGGGAAATTGTCTTTTGGGCTCGCCTTGTTTAAATCCCTGTAGTCTACATACACTCTGACTCTACCATCCTTTTTGAGCACTGGAACGATGTTGGCTACCCAATCAGGATACTTCGCAACTGTAAGGAAACCTGCATCAAGTTGTTTCTTAACCTCATCTCGAATTTTTAGAGCCATGTTAGGTCTTGTTCTTCGAAGCTTCTGCTTGATAGGTGGACATTCTGGCTTAAGTGGCAGCTTGTGAACTACAATATCAGTGTCTAAACCAGGCATATCTTGATACGACCATGCAAACACATCAGAATATTCCTCTAGAAGCTTGACCAATCTCTGCTTGACCTCGGCCCCAAGTGCGGTACCAATCTTGACCTCTTTCTTATCTTCATCAGTGCCAAGATTAATCAAATCTACCTGCTCTTTATACGGTTGAAGCTCAATGTACTCATACTCAACCAATTTTGCCAGTTCAGCGAGTACTTCAAAATCTTCATCTCCCTCATCTTCATCTTGATAAATGGGTGAATCCCAGTTAGGAGTGAAAGCAGGATCGTCGGATTCAACAAGGTTTTGGATATCACTGCAACGTTTGGGCTTATTTTATTAAATGCACAAGGAAAATGCACGAGGAAGAAAATGCTTTTAAATTTGTAGTTTTTGAAAAGGTTTGCCAATTTCATTTTTAAAAAGTGAAAGCGAAAAACGCAAGTGAAACAAATAGGATTTAACAAAATGCACTTATTAATATCATTTTAGAAATTGAAAAGGCGACCCTACAAATTATCCAATAGCTTCGGCCATAGCTATGGAAATTTGAAAACAGTGAATGAAAACATTAAATTACTTTGAAATGGGAAAAGTCACGGGGATCTCTATAGCTTCCCAGTTGCTCAAAGCTGCATCGCTCTTGAATACCAGGTTGCTCAGGTCTTCATCATCATTGTTGATAGCATTGACTTGGAAACCACCGCTGACAAACACCTCTTGGACAGTCTTCGGACGCCCTTTGACAGTTGTAGAAGCTTTATCATGAGTTGGTTTGTAACCCAATCCGTGGCGATTAGTCTTGGTCTTGATGTTGATCACTTATCCCCAACCTTTAGGAATGCCCATGTCGATTGTTGATCTGGTGCTCTTGAAAGATGCAAAAGATGGATTACTCTGGCCTACTGTTTCTTCAACTTCCAATAGGATAGCATTGGCGATCTCAAGTACTTGGAAAGAATTTTCCAGAGCATCTTCATCAGCCTCAATGTAACGGAAATAAGATAGGTTACTGACCATCAGATCCTCTTCACCATGTATGATAACCAACTTTTCATCTACCACAAACTTCATCTTCTGATGCAGAGTCGAAGTTACTGCCCCAGCGGCGTGGATCCAAGGTCTTCCAAGTAGACAACTGTAATTGGGATTGATGTCGATTACTTGGAAAGTGATGTTGAATACATGTGGTCGAATCAAGATCGGTAGCTCCACTTCTCTAATCACGGATCTGCGAGAACCATCAAAGGCTTTGACAATCAAGGAAGTAGGCTTCATCATAGTCTTTTTATAAGCCAACTTAGCAAGAACTCTCTTGGGTAGGACATTCAGAGATGAGCCGGTATCCACAAGCACCCTTGATAAGTTATCCTCCAAACACTTCACTGATATATGTAAGGCACGATTCTGATTCTGACCTTCTCTTGGTAACTCCTCATTACTAAAGCTGAGAGTGTTGCAGGCAGTAATGTTGGCAATCACACTATCAAATTGCCTGGTAGTAATGTCCTGAGCGACATGGGCTTGAGCCAATAACTTCTGCAAAGTCGTTCTGTGAGCAGGTGAATTCAATAGTAGAGATAAGATTGATATCTTGGAAGGAGTCTGATGAAGTTGATCAATAACTTTATAGTTGCTCTTTTTGGTGATCCTCAAAAACTCAACATCTTCATCGTTAGTAACTGCTTCTTTATCCTTGTCTTTGGCAGGCACAGTGGCAGTAGTGGTTTCTTTTGGCGGAGCCTCGCTGAATTGGGGAGTATAGATACGACCGCTGCGTGTCATCCTGCTTGCCCCAGCTATGTTGGTCACATTTTCAATATCAGTCTTCAATTCTTCCCTCGAAATAACTTTCCCAGATTCTTTGTCAATCATGGTCACATCATATTTCCAGGGGTACAACTTTAGGATCACTGAAATGAAACGGACTTGGATTCTGAATAATCACCGGCTTTGGCTGATTCACCGTAGGAGTCACAGGCTTTGGTATATTGACCACGGGCTTTGCAACACTCGACGTTAGCAAACTTAACACCGACACTTTAGTATTTGGCTCTGGTAAATTGAAGACGGGCTCAACCATAGCAACTTCATCTTTCTTCACTTTATTGACCACTTGTAAGAAACCATCATTGATCAACTTCTGAATATCATTTTGAACCCATAAACAACCCTTGATACTGACATCACAACTTGTACAAACAGCATGAGAAGTAGACACTAAACCGACTTCAAGCAGCTTAGAATGGAAAACCCGAAGAGGAGTCTTGATCTGAGCAACATCAAGTATAAGGCTTTCATCAGAGGAATCGTCGATAGCATTAACAGCCCCATGGTTAGGCAAAGGATTGCTCTTGACATTCGGCTGAGGATCATCAAAAGACAGGATCTTCTTTTCCATTAACTCTTTGACAAGATTTTTAAGAGCATAACAACCTTCTAGATCATGACCTGGCGCACCCTCATGAAATAAACAATGAGCGGCAACATTGTAATTAGCTGGTAGTGGATTAGGAGTTGGACCCAAAGCTCTAGTAGTAATCAAACCTTGTTGTACTAGTGAGGGGTACAACTCGGTGTAAGTCATTGGAATGGGAAGACACTGCTTGTATTGTCTCTTATTGGGACCATTCTGGCGAGGAGCCTGATTCTTTAACTGATATGCAGGAGCATTAGGCGCTCGTTGATAGTTGGCAGGAGCTTGTGCAGGCTGATAACCAGGAGGTTGTTGATATACCGAAGGTTGACAAATAGGAGCTGGTTGCACAGGCTGATATGTAGGAATCTGCTGATTGAATGCGGGAGTAACATCGGCCACATAAGGTTGTTGAGCATACTACACAAGATAGCCTTGTTGTTGAACATAATAAGGCTGATTTCTTCGTCTGCCTGTAGATACATCATTAGTTTCACCCTCTTTCTTCTTCTGAGAACTGAACGAAGGTTTCTTGGCATGATCTTTAGAGCTTGAACTACCAGCAGCACTCGACATCTTACCGCTTTTCAGACCCAATTCCACTTTTACACCAACGACAACAATGTCAGAAAAATTAGAAGTTACACTACCAACCATTCTCTCTTAGAATTATGGACGCACCGTGTCAACAAACCAATCGGCTAATTCCTTCTCGGTCAGAGGAGGTTCCACTTGTGAAGCAATCTCTCTCTACCTCTGAGCGTACTGTTTGAATGATTCTGAGTTCTTGTGGGACATACTAAGCAGTTGTCTTCTGTCGGGATCCAGATCCATATTATACTTGTAGTATTTAATGAAGGCATCAAATAGATCTTGAAAACATTTGATACGGGACTGATCCAAAGTTAGGTACCATTTTGAGGAAGCACCTTTCAGACTATCTTGGAAACAATGTATCATTAGCTTGTCATTCTCAACATGAGCTGCCATTTTACGGTAGTACATTATCAAATGGATTTTCGGACAAGTAGCACCTTCATATAGGTCAAAGCTCGGAGTTTTGAACTTTGGGGGAATAGTCAATCCAGATATCAAGCAGACATCTCTGGCAGCAGCACCAAAGATTTGGTCACCTTCCATCATTCTCAGCCTTTTGTTAATGATTTCAACATTCTCATGCAACTTCTCATGTCGCTCATCTTCGTCATCCTTCATTTTAGGAATATCATAAATGGGCTCATTAAAGTAAGGCTGCACACAAGTATGAACAACAGCTGGTGTAAAGGTCGAAATCACTTGAGGAGCTTCAGAAACCAGAGGAACAGCTTGAGGAACCGGTTGAGCGATAGAAACCACATCAGGAGGAGGCACAAAACCAAATGGAAGACCATAGGGAGGTACACTCGCAGTAGTAATAGGAGGTTGAGGATCCACAATGGTATTAGTAATCTCGGACACAACAATAGGCTGAGTATCCATCCTTGCATTAATGACCTGAAGCATCTCCATTATCTGCCCAACACTTCCTCGAAGGTCTTCGAGTTCGTTGCTAACACGATCAAGCTCTTGATTTTGTTCCGCCATATTTTTCCGAGCTCGAGCTCTGGTGTTGTATTGATGCAGAGGACTCAGGGTGACAGAACTGGAAGCGAGAGAACCAAGGATGAGAAACCGGAGGAAAAATGCAAATGCAAAAACAGGATGCAATGCAATGCAAAGGTTTCAAGGATTTCAATGGTCAATTGCAAATATTTTCGAGGAAATCTTGAAAAAGTTTTAGATTTTGAAATGTAGGATTTTTTTTTTTGAGTTTGCATAAGGATAGTTGAATTCCTTGAAACCAGGAATGTTATGATGTTGGATGCAATGCACAAACACACAAAGCAAACAAAGATCCTAGGTTAGAGGAACATGAGCCGAGCCAAGGTCTACCCATCCCGAATGGCAAGTACTATGAGTTAATTGTACCTGCAGAATAAGGTTGTAAAGAGGTGCCCAAAGTCATTATCCCATCTTTCAGATATTATCAACTTCCCAATTACTTGGTGGTTAATAATATCCTCAAGAGGAATTCGTTTGAGTGTAGCATCGCGTAGCACTATTTCGGGGGTACTCCCTCATAGTCCTGCACTACATCCTAATAAAGGCCAAAGTGGGGTTAAAGGTAACTACGGTCCTCAATATCATAGGCTCCAACATCGAAAATAGTGTATGTTTTCACAATTAATACTCCTTCAACAGTATAGCTTTCGAGAGCGCCTCAATTGAGCGTGATTTTCAAGTCAGCTTGGTTGGGATTCCACCCCCTATAAGCCTCGTCGAACATATCACTATCTTATCTTAAGTTCACTCAAGTCCGGGTGTAGGACTTTGTCTCACCACTCAAAAGATATCAACCCAAAATTATAAACAAGGTATATACAAATAGTCATATAACAACAAAGCAAAAAAAAAACACGTTAGGGAAACCCACAAGACTTAGATTTTCCCCAGTGAAGTCGTTATTTTCTGTTGCGGTGAAATTTGGATGTCAAGCTACTGATTAACTTGAATCTTAATTCATTTAAAAACCGGTCTTTGATTTATCTGAAGGAAAGGTTAAAGAAAGGGGAAAACCTATTTTGCATTGTAAACACAACGCGGGGAAAGATCTAGGGTTCGGGGTTGGTTAGGCTTAGGGAAGGTATTAGCATCCTAAACCTCTGTAGTACTCTACAGGGACCTCTTGTTTTAAATGTTGCTATTGCTATATTATCTGTTTAAGGGTTATGCTAAGGGTTAAGAGTGAAGAGAAAGACCTAAAGGGGTTAGTCCTAAGTATACTCGCCAAGACTCGCATCTTGTGCATACGTATCCTGGGTAGAGGATGAAATCAGAGTATTCGTAGTTCTCCTCACAGAGGGAGATGAGGAACTTCTTGACTGTGGTCAAGGTTCCTGGGGGAAAATAAACGTTCATAGGGAAGCGCTTATTTTGGAGTGCGGCGACTCCGATTTCTATGTTAAAGGTTGCGTTAAAAGGGTGTGAGATAAGTATCCCTCGGCGGGAAACTTACATGGAGTACGACGACTCTTGATCCTAAGGCTAGGATAAAGGGTTCAATGTCCGTAGCGGGACGCCTAAGTATGAGTACGGCGAATCGGATCCTAAGGCTAGGATGGGGAACTGGTAAGGGTGTGGGTTGTTGAGGTGGTGAGACATGGGTGAATTATTTTGACTTAGTTGACTTAGAAGTTGAAGTTAAATATTTTTGAGAATTTTATGGCTAAGTTGGACATGTGCTTAGAAAATATTATCAATGGTCTTTTTGTAAATTTTAAATAAGAGTTAGAAAATGATTAAGAGTTAGTCTTGTATTAATGTGATAAAGTCTTATTTTATTTTTAAGAAGAAAATATTACCTTAGCGAATAAATTATAAAAGGTTCTAATTAAAAAAGTTATTAATTGGTTGCGTTAAGAAAACAAAACGGAATATTAATATTTTTATGAGTTTTTTTTTTAATTGTTAAGAAGAAATGAAAGTGCCAATGAAATGTCTTATCTATGAGTTCGGTTGTTCAACGACTTGCCGTCGGGAATCAGTCATCTCTTCAACACTAGCTTGTACTGTCCTAGGAATGGTGCTCTGCTCTTATAGTTATAATCTAGTAGTATTTTTTTTATTGGACTTTGTAATTTAATATCGTGATGCCTCTTTGACTTCAAGGTTGCATTATACTGTTCACAGAAATTAGAACTACTGAAAAGGCATCCTTTGGTTTGTACGTATGTAACAGCTTCTTTGAGTTTGGAAATTGGCTACTTAAATTTAATTTCATGAGAATACCAAATTTTCTTGAGTCTAACTTTGGAATAATGCTTTGAGTTCACCATTTAGTATGAGCTTGAGTCCTTGAATGCGATAGTATACGACATTTACTCTGAACCTTGACTTTGCTTTGTACGGATGCTTTAAATTTAAATGATATGGAACTGTATAAGGATTTTCAATATTGACTCAAACTCTGATGCAAAGTCTTCCAATCACATGAAGTCCCAACATAGCACCTTTGTTTAGTAGTACCTATCATCATTACCCGAATATAACAGAAGTATCTCATACGAACAACGACCTCTGGCCCAACATAGTGCAGCACGTGTGGGAACCACCTCTATAGCTTGGTTGGGTTTTGCACAAAAGTCAGTTTTCCTTTGAAGAGTAAATTGAAGCCTCAATAAGGTTTGGTTTAAGATGTACTGACTGTTTCACCATGATACTGGGCTTAGTAATTTGAAAATAAAAGCCATTTGTAGTAACACACCGTGAAGTCTACACACTTTGAATTAATATCCTTTCTTTTGTCTTAACTGGTATTCAACATAATTTGCAGAGGATTAATATTCTGATAATCGTAAACACAGGGCCTTCATGACTTCTGAATCTTCTGCAACAATCTACCTTTACGAAACAAAATAAACAGACTGGTTAAGACGGTTAGCTAAAGTAGGAATGATGCAAATGATTAGTGAATCTAAGGGTAAAATTTGGGGTATGACAATGTCGTGTATGAGGAACAGTCATATGAACCCATGACTTTGGGATCCCTTTTAAACCATAGATCATGCCTTGTGAGAACCCATTTACAAAGCAGTCAGTATTGGCCATATCCATACCTCAGACTTATGAACCCATGTGCTCGATTTCCACTTATGCATCCGCTCATACATACATAATTCATAAAAAAACAAAGCTCTTAGTGTCTTGTTCTTATTGCAGATATAAGCATTTTTCCAGAAGAAATCATGATGAATGTGAACCTAGGGACGATGAGACTAAACAAGAAGACCGATAGAAAAAGTACTTTCACTTTCAAGTACAAAGATCCTTCAATCGACAGTCTGAAAGCTCTAAGTGCCAAGATCACTCCCATCAAGCACAACAAATTTCACTCTTCTTATGGGAGAATCTTAGATCTGTTAACAGAGAAGATAGAATTTGAAGCCCTCACAGCCTTGGCTCAGTACTATGACACTTCTCTCCGTTGTTTCACCTTCGCCGATTTTCAGATAGCTCCCACTTTGGAAGAATTTGAGAAGATTCTGAACCTCTCCATCAAAGATTGCAATCCTTTTCTGAAGCTCGAAGAAGAATTCACTTTGAAGAAAGTGGTTTTTGCCTTAGGGATTCCCACAGCAGACGTGATAGCCAATTGGGCACCCAAGGGCTAGGGGATTCTCAAGGAAATTCTTAGAAGAACAAGCATGGAAGTACACCAAAGAAGAAAAATGGGAAATATGTGGTTTAGTGTTGGCACTCTTGGTCTATGGAATTGTGATGTTTCCGAATGGGGAAAATTTTGTGGACCAAATAGCTGTGAAAATCTTCTTGACCAAGAATCCCGTGTCGTTCCTCCTAGGTGACTTTTACCATAACTTTCATACAAGACATACTAAAGGAGGTGGAATGTTCCTTTGTTGCTCCCCGCTCTTGCATAAGTGGCTAAGTGTCGCTACTGCGAAAAACGAGGCCGGCAAAATAGAAGAGTCGCCACCTTTCGTTATTTATCCCTCAGAACGGGAAAGGAAACAATCGGAAAAACCTGACGAAAAGGTAAAAGACAAGGTCATCGCAACCATTGTCTGGATTCGGGAGTCGGTTACGCAAGGGGAAGGTATTAGCACCCTTCACGTCCATCGTACTCGATGGGATCCACGCTTGTTGTTTAATGGAAAAGGGTGTGTTACATCTATCTACACTAAAGGTCTGGTCTGAAAAGAAAAGAAAATGACTCGGCAGAACACAGCAGTTCTATGCCTACGTATTCCCGTCTGGAACGAGAAATTAGAGTCAACGTAGTTCGCCTAACTACGGGTTACGGGGAAGGTTGCTCGCCGAGATATCGCATCTCGTGCCTACGTACTTTCATACGGCATGAAAGATCAGAGCAAACGTAGTTGGCGCTACGAAGAATACAAGTTTGTTCAGCTGTTTTAATCCAAGTAAAGTTAACAGACAGTTCCAGCAGTTGGTGTTTGCAGCTCGACCTTTGGAGACTTAGGCGTTACCGTTTGCGATAGAACTGAAAGTTAACAGAACTCTCTTTACGAAAAGAGTTTTCCTGATTAAGGGTCCAAGAGGACAAAAAAGATTTGAATGTTTGTTTTTTTTATGTCTTTTACGGAAGAAGTGAATTGAGTTCTGTTTGTAACTCGTGTTGCACTAAAGACTTGGACTTGAGAGTGAATGCGTCGCATGTCACCCAAAGGGTACCACACTAAACACTCGAGTTATGTGAGGGAAACCCTCCCACGACTCTTTCTCAAGTAGCATAAGGCTCGTAACGCACAGCACGTGTTAACCTTTATTAAGTGTTTTAACTGTATTTGAAGATGAGAAGAGAAACAGACTCTCTACAGGGAAACTGACTCGATCCTACAGTTATCATGCAATATTCGTCCTACGTTTGTGGTTAAAGGGGAAACTAACTAATGTTATCATGCATGGTTAGAATCCTAATGTCTATCATAACTTCTCTTGAATAAGAGAAGTCAGAGTTCCTAGGGGAACATGGCAATTGAAACAACAGTAAACAGAAAAACTGAAAAGAAAGATTACTGTAAACAACTTGCTGTAAATAAAATGCATGCAATGCATCACACAAGAAGAAGGAGCCAAGCTCAACTTCTAAACAAACAAGGCACAAAGGCCACACACCACACAGGCAAGGGAGCTGAGCTCTACCAAATACCAGCAAGCAAAGCCACACAGTAAAAATCCAAGCAGAAGGAGTCCCACTCAACTTCTAATGCAATACAAGCAAGGGGAGAAGCTCAACCCTTAGGATGCTCTTAGGCCTATGATCATCTACATGAAGCCTATTACTAATGCAACACTCCAAGCAAGTCACATCAATATAGTTGAACAGGAAGAAAATAGACAAACAGGGAAAACAAGCCAACAATCTCCACAGCAGAGCAATCTTCTGACAGCAATCCAATCCAAAGTCTGTAACTGTTCTTCAAGTCCACACCATCTTCAAGAGAAGGAAAGGAATTCTCCATCTTCAAGCTTCAAGAAGCTACCCCAACAAGAATGAAGAGAATCAACAAGATTATCAAAAGATGATGGGAAGCATGATGTATACCAAAGGTATCCATCATGGCACTCAACCATGTATCCATGAAAAGTATCCTAAAAAGTTCTACTCATCATGACATGCCATACATCCCTACATAGGAGAGATGATCTTTAATGCAAGGACTTTGCATCATAGGATAGGATGGAAGGCAAATTAAGCCAACCATATTTATTTGAAGAAAGAAAGCAAACCACTAAGGCTCTCCTTAATCCCTAATTAAAACAAAGCTACAAAAAGCTATGCAAAAGGAACTCAAAACTCCAAATTAAATCAACACCATCAATCAAACATAGGTTTATCATGCATATAACAACATCCAAAAGCAATGAACAATTTATCTTGATCTAAAAATCATTATTGAAATTAATCAAATGGGAAGACTAGGTTGAAAGCATGTTATGCCTAGTCTAATTGTTAATTCCATCTAAAATGCTATAGCTAATCCTAAAATTCTATGATTATTTCTAGGGGAGCCTAAACATGTTATGAGTCTATAGTAGAAGAACCAGAGGTCAATTCTAATGGGAAGGCCTCTAAAAAATTCATGAATTACAAGGTGTTAATAGGGGTACCTAAACATGAAAAGCCTAATTCTCTTGATTCAAAACAGAACATACATTGCCTAAAAAAATAAGAGAAAAATTCTAGAGGATCATGAATCTCTAATCTACAATATAGAAAAAATCTCATCCAAATTCATTACCAATTGGCCATACAAAATTCATCAAAAACAGACATCAAATATGCAATTTTAATGGACATTAGGATAAAGGAAAAAACACAATTAATTCACACTAAATCCTAAAAATATAAAATCAGCTCCTAATATTTCCTAAGACATTCAAGAATCAATAGAAAAAAATCTCATAATTTTTTGATTAGATTTACTATTTTTAATGCAATTAAACCAAACAGTTATTAAAACAGAAAAAGAAAAAAGAAATGAATATAGAAGAAATGGGCCATGGGTGTAAACAGTAGAATATCCAAGGCGTAATCCGGCTGGGCCTGATGCGTAGGGGTGTAAATAACGAATCACTTAAGCCCGGTACATGTCACTTAAGTTGGATGATATGGCGCTGACTCGCGATTGACATGGCGCGCGAACGGCCCTCGAATGAGATTACTCGGTCTTCATTTCCAATCCAATCGGACGGTGCACGACCTTCTTCTCCAAATCAAATTTTTCTGCACACGGTGAACAGTACCCGCGCGGTACTGTATCTGGATCGGACAGAACTTTTTCCAGTGATCTTCCAACAAGTATAGCTCACTCAATAATCCACGGTTTTGGATGAAATTTAAACCAAACTTGAAGGAAAAATTACCAGGATTCCAAATATGGCCTTAGATTTTAATGAAACTCCACGATCAGAGAGATATGTCATCATCAAGAAATCACGCTCATCCTAAAATTGTCTCTAATTCTCAAATTCTCGATCCTAATTTCATCTACACATCTTCCCGATCCTAACCGCATGATTATTTCGATCTAACTCATCCTAAAACTATAGGAAAGTTGAAGTTTACGTACCGGCTTCGGAGCTTTGAATCGGAGTAGTTGGAGCTTGAATTCTTGTATCAAAACGTGCAAAATTCTTTGTTGAAGCTTGCTGGAGACGATTGGATCCTTGATAGCTCTTGAAATTGCCTTGAATCCAACTTCGATTTCTCACTTTCTTCCTTGAAACTTGATATGCCAACTCTGAGTTCTTCACCAAATGAGCACCAACCTTTATCAAAATTCGTTTCTGAGTTTATATAGAGTGCAATAGAATGTTCTAGAGGCCCCCGGAAAGTCCAAACAATAATATCCAAAAATTCATTTTTCTCCAAAAATCCAATAATGGTGAAAACGAAATTGCCTTAGTTCCTTGCTTTGGAAGCTTCTAGTAGCTTGCATAGTTCACCTTGAATGTAATTGAATCAAAAGGAGCTCTCAATTTAGCCTTGTGAATGATTTTTGGTGTGTAACTTATTTGTGAAGAAACACATTAAAGCTCCATGAATTATAGGTCAAATGAAAAATCCACTAATGCCATTCTTCTTAAAATGCAATTTCTGATTAAAATAAGTATTCATATGCATTTTTTTGGACTCATATCAATTAAATTGAATTTTTCACCATTTAATGCCTTTTTAAATCTTCTTTTCAAACCACTTCAAACCAATTCTTGCCATGAACCAATTCGATGCATCATGAACACTTGGTCGACCAAAAAATCACATTTTGAGCAAGTTCCATGTTGGACAAAACTTCATTTGAAGTGTGCAAGCTGGAGATTTTGACCTATAATTGAAAATGGCCTATAATCTCACTTTCCCAAAATACCCCTGCCTTGCAAAGCCTATAACTTGAGCTCCACAAATCAGAATGAGGACTTCTATAACTTTTTGGAAAGCTAAGATCATGAGGAACAACTTTCATATTTATCAAAGGGTCAGGTGAAACCTCCTTCTAGGTCAAAAATAGCTTAGAAGTTAGTTGACTTTCACAGACAAATTTCAGATGCATCTGAGGACCTGTAACTTGTCTGTCTCATAACTTGAATTCTACAAATCATATGGATGACTTCTAGTACTCAAATTAAAGGTATGAACATCCTCTAAAAGTATCATGCTTGGCCCAAAGTCATATGAGGCTTGTATCTTGATTTACATGGCTTGGAAGTTTGGCACTAAACAGGGGATTTTACCCTAGAAACCCTGACTTAGCAACTTCAACCACTCTTGATTCTTCTTGATTTGATCTTGAAACAACATCTCATATGCTTCAACATATCATTTCATGATCTCAATAACCTAGAAGTAGGATTTGGCTCTCTTCAATTACTCATCTTGACCTAGGATTAACCAGATGAAACCCTAGTGACATCCACCTCCACTGTGACTCTTATACTTGCTACAATGACTTATCTGAGCTCTACCATGACCCTCTAGGAACTCCATGAGCTCTATCCACATATTATACCCATAATAAAGGCTTCACAAACCTCTGATGATCTTCAAATGGCTCTTCAAGTTAGGAGATAAACCTCATACAAGCAGCTGAACTTCTCAAGGACTCAACCCTCTATCTGATGACTTTTGTGACTTCTCAAGCTTGAATAAAAACTCTGGCTAGGCTTCTCTTGACATGTATCACACTGGATCCCCTGCTAAATGAAGGATGTTATGCTATGAAAATGCTAGAATTATGTTATGCTAATGCAATGAAACATAAACCAAGTGATAAAAAGGTTGGGCAAATTTTGGGGTGCAACTGCTGCCCCAATTCAAGCGGCTTGGACCCGACTGGATGAAAAGCGAACGACTTTCAAACACTCGGGTAGAAGACGGTTGAATACCAAAGAACCCGGAAATTTGCCAACCGCAAAAATAAACTGCAAAAACTGCTTGGGGAACAATATCCAGAAAACTGAATCCGGTTGTGACGGCAACAACTGGTCAATCATCTGATAAAAAACATCTAATCTCACCATCAGCCACCTATGTGACGCCATAGGCACTGAATCAACAAACTGGATTAACACCATCAATCCTCCCGAAATATATCACAATAAGCAACACCGTCCAAAGACCATATCTAAATATCATCCTCGACCTTCCATTTCCGAAGAAAAAGGCAAAACCCTAAACAAAAGCGCGAGTCGTTGAACCATCACGTCAACCAAAGCACGAACTCAAAGTCTGAACTGTCGAACCATCACGTCGACCGTTGAACCGTCATGTCAACCTTCCATTTCCGAAGAAGCGGGAAAAGCACTAAATAAAAGCGCGAGCCGTTGAACCATCACGTCAACCAAAGCACGAACTCAAAGTGCGAACTGTCGAACCATCACGTCGACCATTGAAACGTCACGTCAACCTTCCATTTCCGAAGAAGCGGGAAAAGTACTAAACAAAAGCGCGAGCCGTTGAACCATCACGTCAACCAAAGCACGAACTCAAAGTGCGAACTATCGAACCATCACGTCGACCGTTGAACCATCACGTCAACCTTTTATTTCCGAAGAAGCGGGAAAAGCACTAAATAAAAGTGCGACTTGTCGAACCATCACGTCAACCAAAACACGAACTCAAAGTGCAAACTGTCGAACCATCACGTCGACCGTTGAACCATCACGTCAACCTTCCATTTTCGAAGAAATGGGAAAAGCATTAAATAAAAGTGCGACTTGTCGAACCATCACGTCGACCGTTGAACCATCACGTCAACCTTCCATTTCCGAAGAAGTGGGAAAAGCACTCAATAAAAGTGTGAACCCGAAGACTTGAACCAACAACTCTGCGGGGAAATTCTGACGACGGCCATCAGACACCTATTTCGACAACAGGTAACAACTTCAAGATTTTCAAAACTGATGTGACAACAATCTGAAGGAAACTCCACTGAGGAAGAAGAGAAACTTAACCAAGCAACTCTGATAGGGAAAACCTCTACTGGGGAAATCACGGGTGATAACTCCAAAAGTCTGAACCACGAAATCTTTTAATGCTGACGTAACAGCAACCTGAGAAGAACTCCGCTGGGGGAGAAGAGAAACTTAACCAAGCAACTCTGATAGGGGAGCATATGACAGGGCGAACACTATCATCGCGTATCTCGCGCCACAAATATGGACACCTTCCTGAACAAGAACTTCAATTACCTACAGGGAAAAACACCTAAAAACAAAGAGGTAACCAACTTGCCTTATGTTTCAAAATGCATATGTTTGACAATGGCATAATGCTCCATACAGCATGGAAATGCTACGCATTTAAGTAGATGCAAATATGACGATATATGCAAATGCAAAGAGGTGCTCCAGCAAAATAAATGCTGAAGACAAGACCAAATCCGCTGGGGATAACCGGATATCACAGACATATTCCAGCAAAATAAATGTTGAAAAGGTGAAACCAACTCCGCTGGGGATAACCATCCTGTTGGAGAACAGAAAAGATGGTCATGTACAGAGACGATCCTTTCAAACCTCTGATCACCTGATCATGCTCTGTGGGGATTAACCATCCTGCTGGGGATACTCAGTTGGGAATCGATTTGAGTACTCTGATTGTACTCTGCGAGGACTCTCTCTGGGGAGTAAATATGCTCATAACCAACCACCAGGAACGCACACTCCGCTGGGTATATCAATCTCGCCTTGCTGGGGATGACTTTATCCTACCGAATAAGTCAATCTTGAATTGCTAAAGGTAATCTGATCCTGCTCTGATGCAATCCCAACTCTTCTGGGGATAAAAACTTCGAGTTCCATCTGCCGGAAATGAAAAGCAAATTCCGCCTGCTGGGAGGAATATGTTTCACATAAAGCCTGCTCTGGCTGGGGAACACCCTCCCTTGCATATCTGCTGCAAAGGTGACAACCCTGCAAAAACACGAATGAACACAAGACATTCTACACAAAAGGAATTATCCTGGTTAGTATCCGTGACAACTATTCAGTTAATTCAAAGTTTTAACAATCATTGGTCGAGGCCTGCGAGCTTGTGCACATGTAAGTTTATCAAAAACATCGGCGTTTTACACAACCAAACAGTAAAAGTTAAAACAAGAATTAAACATCAAGTACTGAATAGTATGTTTTATTGATAACAGCCTACAAATAGGCAAAGTTTGTACATCAGATACAACCCCTGAAAAGAGGAAGTTAGCAAAAGCAAATGCAAATATGTACAAAGATACAAAAGAGAAAATTGTATACATGTCGGCAACGTGGTACAGACGAACACCATGAGTTGATCCTCCTATGACTCGCGTGACTCCGACACTTTCCCGATGCTCCATCCTCGGAAGAGATTGTTTTGGATAATCGACCCTCAAGTACTCCCAAACCACTAAGCAATGCAGTATCAAACTCGGACCGCAGTCATTTGCTTTTCAATCCCTAACTTTTGCCTGAATCGCCCTTTGCGGGTTTTCAATTCACCGGGATACCCATTTTTGCCGAAGTCGCCCTTTTCAGGTTTTCGACTTCGCGGGTGTACATCTTTTCAATTTTATCCCTAACTTTTGCCCGAACCTTTTCCTATTTTCTTGGTTCGCCGAGATGCCCCATTTTTTCCTGGACTCTCTTTTTCCTATCCAGCGGGTCTCTTTAAGCAAAGTATTTTTTAACTGCGTCCGAGTTCACAGGGGATGAAGAATCTTCGCCATCCATGGTGGACAACAGTAAGGCTCCTCCAGAGAAGACCTTTCCCACGATGTATGGACCTTCATAGTTGGGAGTCCATTTTCCCCTGGGATCTGATTATGGTGGGAGAATCTTCTTCAGCACAAGATCACCCGTCTGAAAGCTTCAAAGGCGCACCTTCTTTTCGAAAGCTTTCTTCATCCGGCTCTGGTATAACCGACCATATGCGATAGATGCAAGTCTCTTTTCATCCATCAAACTGAGCTGATTCAGCCTATTCCTTACCCATTCTGCCTCATCAAGTTGGACATCAAGCAGTACTCTCAAGGAAGGGATCTCAACTTCTAATGGTAGGACGGCCTCCATACCATACACCAATGAGAAAGGTGTTGCCCCGGTTGATGTGTGTACCGTCGTATGATAACCGTGCAAAGCGAAGGGCAACATCTCATGTCAGTCTTTGTATGTCACAACCATCTTCTGAACTATCTTCTTGATGTTCTTATTGGCCGCCTCAACGACGCCGTTCATCTTGGGCCGATAGGGAGATGAATTATGATGCTCAATCTTGAAATTCTGGCATAATTCTTTCATCATTTTGTTGTTCAAGTTCGAACCATTGTCAGTAATGATTCTTTCAAGAATGCCGTAGCGACAAATGATATCCTTTTTGATAAACTGGGCTACTACTTGCTTGGTAACATTAGCATAAGATGCTGCTTCAACCCATTTGGTGAAGTAATCGATAGCTACCAAGATGAACCGGCGTCCATTGGATACGGTGGGCTCAATTTTCCGAATCATATCGATGCCCCACATGGAGAAAGGCCATGGGGACGCCATAATATTCAAAGGGCTCGGCGGCACCTGAATCTTGTCCGCATAAATCTGGCATTTATGACATTGCTTCGCAAATTTGAAACAATTTGTTTCCATTGTCAGCCAATAGTATCCCGCTCGCAACAATTTCTGAGTCATAGCATGTCCGCCGGCATTCGTGCCAAAGGTACCCTCGTGGACCTCTTCCATGAGCAAGTTAGCTTCTTTCTCATCCACACACCGCAGGAGCACCAAATCATGGTTCCTTCTGTCCAAGACACCATCTGGGTTTAAGTAGAAATTGCCAGCCAATCTCCTAAGAGTCTTCTGATCGCAACTGGATGCCCCAGCCGGATATTCCTGGTTCTTTAGGAAATTCTGGATATCAAAATACCACGGCTTGCCATCGGAAGCTTCATCAATGGCGAATATGAAGGCAGGCCTATCAAGGCGAGAGATAACTATTCTGGGAGCCTCATTCCAGAAGTTAACTTTGTACATGAAAGACAATGTCCCAAGAGCGTCATCCATCTGATTTTATGCCCTTGGCACATGATGAAACTCTACCCGGTCAAAGAAAGGCAACAATCTCCTCGCATAATTCATATACGGTATCAGATTGGGCTGACGGGTCTCCCATTCTCCCTTGATCTGGTTCACGACTAGCGCGGAGTCTCCATACACATCAAGATTTTTAACCCTCAAATCAATAGCCTCCTCAAGACCCATGATACACGCCCCATATTCGGCTTCGTTATTAGTAACTGGGAAGGTCAATCTGGAAGTGAACGGGATGTGCGTCCCATGGGGAGTCGTGATGATTGCCCCAATTCCACTTCCATATGAATTCACAGCACCGTCAAAAATCAATTGCCATTGGGAACCCGGCTCAGGACCTTCACCATGCAACGGCTCTTTGCAATCTTTCATCTTTAAATACATGATATCCTCGTCAGGAAAATCAAACTTCATTGGCTGGTAATCATCGATGGGCTGCTCCGCCAGGTACTCTGACAGTACGCTACCTTTGATAGCCTTTTGAGAAACATACTGTATATCGTACTCTGTCAGTACCATCAGCCATCGGGCAATCCTTCCAGAAAGTGCCTGCTTTTCGAAGACATATTTGATCGGATCCATCTTCGAAATCAGCATGGTTATATGATTCAGCATGTATTGTCTCAGACGTTTGGCAGCCCAAGCAAGTGCACAACACGTCTTTTCGAGCATAGAGTATCGAGACTCACAATCCGTGAACTTTTTACTCAAATAATAAATCGCATGCTCTTTCCGTCCAGTCTCGTCGTGTTGACCGAGAACACAACTCATACTGTTCTCAAGAACCGTCAAATACATAATCAATGGTCTCCCGGCTACTGGGGGTATCAAAATTGGAGGTTCCTGCAAATACTCCTTTATTCTTTCAAATGCCCTTTGGCAATTCTCATTCCAGACCACCGTTTGATCCTTTTTCAACAACTTGAATAATGGCTCGCACGTGGTTGTAAGGTGATATATGAACCGGGCTATGTAGTTCAATCTCCCCAAAAATCCACAAACTTCTTTCTCCGTTTTCGGTGCTGGCATTTCTTGTATAACTTTTATCTTTGCAGGATCAACCTTTATTCCTTTTTCGCTAACAATGAACCCCAATAGCTTACCAGATCTCACCCCGAAGGTGCACTTGTTAGGATTCAGCCTCAGCGTGAATTTCCTAAGCCTCTTGAACAACTTCAGAAGATTGGCCAAATGCTCTTCCTTCGCTTGGGACTTGGCAATCATATCGTTAACATAGACTTCGATCTCTTTATGCATCATGTCATGAAAGAGTGTTGTCATAGCTCGCTGATATGTTGCCCCAGCGTTCTTCAAGCCAAAGGGCATCACCTTGTAGCAGAACATTCCCCACGGGGTAATAAAAGTTGTTTTCTCCATATCCTCCGGCGCCATTTTTATCTGATTATAGCCCGAAAAGTCGTCCATGAAGGAAAACACTGAAAATTGAGCTGTATTATCTACCAATACATCAATGTGAGGAAGCAGGAAGTCATCCTTTGGACTCGCCTTATTCAGATCTCTGTAATCAATGCACATCCGCACCTTACCGTCTTTCTTCGGTACAGGTACTATATTAGCGACCCAAGAAGGGTAAGTTGTAACGGAAAGAAAACCAGCGTCCCACTGTTTCTGTACTTCCTCTTTAATTTTCACATCCATATCTGGTCGAGTTCTTCTGAGCTTCTGTTTAATCAGAGAACATTCCTCTCGCAATGGCAAACGATGAACCACCATATCAGTATCCAGCCCGGGCATGTCTTCGTAAGACCAAGCAAAGATATCATTATACTCGCGAAGCATCTCGATAAGTCTTTGCTTGATATCACTCTGCAGCGCAGCCCCTATCCGAACATCCCTGACACATTCCTCAGACCCCAAGTTAATGACTTCAATTTCCTCCTGATGAGGCAGAATAATTCTCTCTTCTTGTTTCAAAAGTCGAGTCAGCTCTTCTGATAATTCATTATCCTCAACAATCTCTTCTTCGGCTCGAAAGATCGGGTGCTCAAAGTCGAAGCAAGTCATAGTAGGTTCTTGGTCGGTGTCATCTGAAATTATGTGAGTCCTGCGAGAAAAATGGTTAAACGCTTCAAATGATATGCAAACAATGCACATAACCACGTTGCCATTTTATTGCTAAAAATAAAAACAGAAAGACAAGGATCACAAAATTTGTATGGAAAAACGCCTTTATTCAATGATTAAACAAAACATGCACATAAGCAAGTAGGCCCTGAAATAAAATCGCTATGCCCCGGGTAGGACATAGGATTGTACAATAATTGGTAAACAAAGCATTACTGTTTCGTTGTCACTTGGATAACATCCTGGATTGACCAGTTGCATAAGCTCTTCCCTGGTACGCTGGGTTTGATCCAAGCATCCATATCGCAATCACTGTCTCCGTCTTCAGCATCAGACATCATTGATTCTCTCGTAACTGACTCCTCCAGGAGTAAATATCACTGGCCCTCTGAACCTCGGCGCGCTTTGTGGGGAAGATGATGATGATGGGCGGTACCCCAAACCAAATTTGTTCTGCTTGACAGGGATGTCCAGGACTTGGCCCCATCCTTTGGCTTCTCCGGTCTGCACTACCGCTTGGGCTTCCTTATACGAAGACATGGCCACTTCCGGCCCTTTGCTGCTCACATGAGCTTCACCCTTAATCTTTACTCCTTCAAAGGATTTGCATAGCGTCTCGTGGATTTCTCCGTCCACTTCGACGTATTTGAAAGATGATAAATGAATGACCAGAATGTCCTCTTTACCACACACAGTAACAATACTGCCATCAACCATATATTTCAACTTTTGGTGAAGCGTAGATGTCACAGCTCCGGCGGAATGGATCCACAGTCGCCCAAGCATACAACTGTACGCTGGTTGGATGTCCATAATATAGAACACGGTGTCAAATACTTCTGGACCCACTTGTATTGGCAAAGTCAGTTCTCCAAACACAGACCTTCTAGTCCCATCGAACGCTCTTACTACCAGATCATTGGGTGTGCAAATTATTCCTCGAATATCTAATTTCAACAGTGCCTTCTTAGGCAACACATTCATGGATGACCCGGTATCAACAAGAACATGGGACATGACGGTGCCCCTGCACTTAACTGAAATGTGCAAAGCATTATTGTGGTCGCGACCTCTAGGTGTCAAGTCAAAATCAGTAAACCCCAAACCGTGCCCCGCATTCACATGGGCCATTACCCCCTCAAGTTGATTAACAGAAATCTCCTGGGGTATGAAGGACGTCTCAAGCACTTTCAACAGGGCGTTCCGGTGAGCTTTGGAACACAGCAATAAAGACAAAATTGAGATTTTTGAAGGAGTTTGCTGTAAATGATCAACGATCTTGTAATCACTCTTTCGAATTAGCCTCATAAACTCCTCCACGTCTTTATTCAATGGTTCTTTCTCCTTCTCTTGGGAAGATCCACCCTCATTCACCTTGCTTTTACCCTTCTCAATTCTTTCTGCTTCTACTTCTGGCGAAGTAAAGATTCTTCCACTACGGGTCATACCGCTCGCTCCTACCAGATTGTCAACTGATCCCACCGGTAGATCATCCAGATTAATTCTCTCACCATTACAATACACTTCTGCTCCATAACTCCAAGGGACGACCTTGGTGCTCTCATACGGAATGGGTTTTGCTTTAGTGATGGTGATAGTCGGCCGCTTGGCAGGCGCCGATATCGTGACAAACTTGAATGGTATCGTAATAGTGGCAATCTCACCCTGCTCTTCGACCATTGCCTCGACAGGCTTTTCTTCGGCAGCAGTGCGGTCAAATTGTAACGTACCCTTATCAATCAAACTCTGAATCCCGCTTTTCAAACTATCGCAACCCTCAGGCCAAGTTAAACAATCTACACAGCCCTCACCACATCCGGGGTAGACTCCCCCTTTCAACAAACGACTTTTCACGTAACCCAGAGGTGTCTTTAGTTCCTCCATATTCACAACCAGATCTAACTTTGCATCTGTCAGAATAGCGTTCGCCCTCGCTGCCCCATGCTTTGGCATTGGTTGTTGTACAATATTGGGTCCTTCCGTACCGAAATTAATGGTTGTACTATCAAGTAAATCTTGCACCTTGTGCTTGAAAGCCTGACAATTTTCAATATTATGACCAGGCTCCCCGGAATGAAATTTACAATGCTCATTGGTGCCATACCCATATGGAGGTGTGCCCGTCGGCAGGGCCAAGGTCCTTTTCTCAACCAATTGTAATCTTAACAAAGTCTGAAGAAGTTCAGCATACGATACTGGAGGTACATCAAATATCCTTTTCGACCTTTGATTCTGAACTCTTCATTGATTAGTATTTTGCTGCCTCAACTGCTGCTGAGGTTGTTGCTGTTGTTGTTGCGGTGCAGGGATTGTTACACTAGCAACTTGTTGCTGCATACGTTAGCCTTGACTCCTATTCTTCTTTTGAGCGTCGTACACTGAGTTAGTATCTCCTTGTTTTTTACTACCAAAAGCCTTCTTACTACCTCCAGCTGAGGTTGATTCACCAGTCTGAATCTTACCAATCTTAATTCCATTCTCAATTCGCTCACCCATCAGAATCAAGTCAGAGAAATTGCTCATTGAACAATTAAGAAGTTTATCGTAATACAGCCCAGAAAACGTACCCATGAAGATATCTATCAACTCTCTCTCCACCATGGGAGGATGCACCCTTGCAGCCAGCTCATGCCATCTCTGGGCGTATTCTTTGAAGCTTTCACCAGTCTTCTGGGAGAGATTCTGCAATTGAACCCTATTCGGAGCAAGATCACTGTTATATTGGTAGTGCCTCACGAAGGCTTCGGCCAGTTTTTTCCAACTTCCAATTTGAGTAGGTTCTAAACCCATGTACCATTCCAACGATGGCCCAGACAGACTATCCTGAAAGAAGTGCATTAACATCTTTTCATCGTTGGATTAAGCGGACATTCTTCTGTAATAAGATCGTACATGCACCCTAGGACACGTATCTCCCTTATATTTGTCAAACGCAGGAGCCTTAAACTTGAGTGGCACCCTCAGCCCAAGAACCAATCCCATGTTTGCCATATCCAATCCCACAGAATTCTGGTTGGCTATCCCTTTCATCTGCTCTTCTAGCATCTTGATCCTGCGATCACTTTTAGTATGCCTCTCTAGCCCCATGCCCTGTCCAGAAAAAGCATCTTCTTGGCAGTCTTCACCCCCATAAGGACCCTCATTGTCGTACCCAGCGTACGCAGCGTTGCGACCATGACCATTCTGAAAGACCTTGGGGTCATACCTCAGATTACCGAGCTCTTGATTAGCAGCAGCTGTCCCGAAGCCAGTATTGTAGGCACCCATTCCGTAACCATTGTTACTCACAGTACCAAACCCTTGATTACCAAATCTAGCATTGGCACCACCAGCATTGCCAAAACCCATGTTCACACCAGCAAAACCCATATTACCATTAACCATGTTCACACCGGTATTCCCAGCACCGGCGTTGAAACCAACGTTACCATTGCCAACAAAATTCCCATTGGTTTCCAAGTTACCATTCACATTACCAGCATTCTCGTTACCAGCCACGGGACCATTTTCTCCAGCGTTGAGACCGACCACTGGTATAGCATCACCAGCCTGAGAAGTTTCAACACGAGGAGAATTAGCAGCAGTACCCCCATGTGGCACACCGTTGCCATCAGCTCGTGCAATCAGCGGCTGCACGAGAGTCTGGAGCTGTTCTTGGCCCTTAGCCATTGTCTCCATCACCTGCATAAACTGAGCCATGCGGTCACGCATCTCTTGCATCTCTGTCTGCATCTGGTCCATGACTTTCTTACAGTTGCTTCTAGTTGAGTAACGATGAGTTCAGTGTTCGGCAATCCTGAAATAACCTGAACAGAGATGCAGGAGATAAGATAAGCAATTCAAAGGTACCTGGAATGCAAAATGGATATGCAAATGCAAACATGTACATATGCAACAGGTTAATTCCCCCCCGATTCTAGTTCCAAGGAAGAAGCCATAACGACAATGGAGCCCATACAGACAAGCAATCGAATCAGAAATCCTCATATATAATCAATAAGCCAAATAGGCAGCGTACAAGATACAACCGAGTACAGAACTGATAAGACCTTGGCCAACAAGCCTGGCGATGGTCAGATACAATCAATATAACAAAGTACAAAGGGAAATATCAAAGCTAGTCAAGACGGATGATATGCTCGGAAATCCTCCAATAATCTCAATGTCTCAGGATGGCCTGGTTTGGAGAGTAGTCCTTGTATAAGCAACTTCTGCTGGACAATAGCGGACTGCAAACTCCTAGCACCCTCTATACAAGTACCCTGGCCGAAACATGCGTCAAGCTTGCATCTTTTGAAATCCGCCCTCAGCTTGCAACTCTTCAACTCCTTGACCATGTCGCTCAATTTATGCTCAGCATTCACCTAAGCGATGACTCCTCTGCAATCTTCGCTTCCTTGGCGTTAAGTTGTGTCTTCAAATTGGAAATCTGTAGCTTCAGCTTGTCCTCCTGCTCCTTGCAGCTAGTAAGCGTGGCATTCCATAATGATTCCCACTTAGAGATTCGCATATACGCTTTGTCTAAACTTTCTTTCTTAGTAGCCAACACACTACTAACAACCTTCATATCCAGACCCAGTTGCTCTCTCTTGTTAATCTCTGCAGTCAATTCTGTTCCCATCCTGTTCACTACCTCTGTCTACCTTCTCAAAGTGTAGGTAGCCTCAGTCTTCTCATGTCGGAGTTGGAAGATTTCTTTCTCTAGCCCTTCGTTTTCTTTCCGCAATTCTTCTTTTTCAGCCAAGAGTTTATTGTACTTCTCAATCTCCACAGTAGTGGGTTCTTCAATCACTGGAGGATATAAAGGTTCTGCAGCAGGAAATGGCATTGAAGACTTTTCAACTCTTTCATGGATCCAGAGCCGATAAGGATTATAAGCTCGACAGTCACTCTTGCTAAGCAATGTCTTTCCTCTTCTGTGAACATTACACCAAGCATGCTCCAACCTAACCAGGATGTTTGATTCCAATAAGCCTGTGAGATACAGAGATTCTTGTATCTCGTCTTCGGTAGGAAGACCATTCAGCGCGTAACCAAACTGTCTCACAAGCAAAGCAGGGTTATAGTTGATACAACCTTTTCGTCCAATCAGCGGGATGTTTGGAAAACCACTGCAACTATAGATAATGTCAGCCCCCAGCATACTCCAGTCATCCTATACAATATTCTCAGCAGATAAACCCATTAATCTAGAAGACCACTCCACAGTACTGGCAATATCAACAAATGGTCCTGTCTTCGGAAGGTGACTGGAGAACCATTTGTACAATATAGGCACGCAACAGGACACGTTCTTACCCCTACGTTTCTCATTCTTGTAGTGAATAGAATGATAAACGTCTCCCAAGAGGGTAGGCATTGGATTCTTCGAAGCCAGAATGAAGAATGCATCTGAGTCCACAAAATCCAGCAAGTTGGGAAACAAGATGATCCCATAGATGCATACACCCAAGATAGCATTGAATACAATCCAACACCCGTCTTTTGCATACTGAACATCCTTATCAACCAAGAAGGATAAATGAAACCCATATGCTCCATTAAGCTTAACCAATTTCCCTGAAAATTCAGAAACGTCCAGACTGACAATCTCAGCAAGCTTAGCCAGATCAGGCTCAGCATCATCGTGAACAAACGACATCTGGTTCAACACCTGGACTCCCAGCAGAGCAGAGAATTCCTCTAAAGTAGGTGCCAAAACATAGTCGGGAAACAGAAAACATCTCAACTGAGGCTCATAGAACTGCATCAATGCATAAAGTCCATTCAACTCAAATACAGAAGGCTTGCACACCAGACTAAGCAGTTTCCCATATGACTCTCTGAACTCAGCCCTTACTTTCTGATCATCCAGAGTAACCAACTTCAATAGAGAACTGATATCAGGAGAAGGCAACTTGTAAGCAATTGTCTTCTTGAGGGACTCCATGTTAGGCAATAAGAGAACACTATAATCTGAGGGGAAATCGCACCTGAAACACAAATACATGTTAATGAGATGCATACATGAAAATGAAAATGTATATGCAAACAGAGGATCAAGTGTGTGCTGTGATGTAGCAATAATAATCAGAAGCCTGCAGTTCTGTAGCTTGAGAATAACCAGAGTTTCGCCTCAGAAATACCAATCACAGAAGGAACCTTTGTACCACAATCACACTGACAAAGAAGAACCTGGTAATCTGGAGATTATGGTTTCCTGCAAACCCCATCCCACTCACAGGTATGGACTTAATCCGCCGACGAGGTATGGCATCCTATACGGTCATCAGCGTCACAGACTTTCAAGAGCGACGATACGATACCCAAAAGGTGTGGCATCATCATCTCTTGAAGCAGCCTCACTTAGCTGAATCTGAATTGATCGGTCCCCAGAGTCGACAATCCTCGGGTCAAACAACTTGTCGAGCCCAAAGGGCCAGGAAAGAAGCATCAAAGAGAATCTCGTCCGAGCGCGGATTTCGTAGCAAGTTGGTGCATGCAAAGCATGCAGGCTTTACCATTAATCTCCACTTCTAAGTCTATATGCACTCTCAAGCCTAGGTCCGGCTTATCTCTTACAGTAACACCCCTCCCCAGCACAACAACAATAATATAGTGCGGAAAGTAAATACAGAAAGATAAAGCACATATATACAACACCCAAGAAAACAAGCAAGCGCTAGGATTGACTCGCATAGGAAACCGTTGGAGTCCCCAGCAGAGTCGCCAGCTGTCGCTACTGCGAAAAACGAGGCTGGAAAAACAGAAGAGTCACCACCTTTCATTATTTATACCTCAGAACGGGAAAGGAAACGATCGGAAAAACCTGACGAAAAGGTATAAGACAAGGTCATCTCAACCATTGTCTGGATTCGGGAGTCGGTTACGCAAGGGGAAGGTATTAGCACCCCTCACGTCCATCGTACTCGATGGGATCCACGCTTGTTATTTAACGGAAAAGGGTGTGTTACATCTATCTACACTAAAGGTCTGGTCTGAAAAGAAAATAAAATGACTCGGCAGAACACAACAGTTCTATGCCTACGTATTCCCGTCTGGAACGAGAAATCAGAGTCAACGTAGTTCGCCTAACTACGGGTTACGGGGAAGGTTGCTTGCCGAGATATCGCATCTCGTGCCTACGTACTTTCATACGGCATGAAAGGTCAGAGCAAACATAGTTCGGGCTACGAAGAACACAAGTTTGTTCAGATGTTTTTATCCAAGTAAAGTTAACAGACAGTTCCAGCAGTTGGTGTTTGCAGCTCGACCTTTGGAGACTTAGGCGTTACCGTTTGCGATAGAACTGAAAGTTAACAAAACTCTCTTTACGAAAAGAGTTTTCCTGATTAAGGGTCTAAGAGGACAAAAAGGATTTGAATTTTTGTTTTTTTAAGTCTTTTACGGAAGAAGTGAATTGAGTTCTGTTTGTAACTCGTGTTGCACTAAAGACTTGGACTTGAGAGTGAATGTGTCGCATGTCACCCAAAGGGTACCATACTAAACACTCGAGTTATGTGAGGGAAACCCTCCCACGACTCTTTCTCAAGTAGCATAAGGCTCGTAACGCACAGCACGTGTTAACCTTTATTAAGTGTTTTAACTGTATTTGAAGATGAGAAGAGAAACAGACTCTCTACAGGGAAACTGACTCGATCCTACAATTATAATGCAATATTCGTCTTACGGTTGTGGTTAAAGGGGAAACTAACTAATGTTATCATGCATGGTTAGAATCCTAATGTCTGTCATAACTTCTCTTGAATAAGAGAAGTCAGAGTTCCTAGGGGAACATGGCAATGGAAACAACAGTAAACAGAAAAACTGAAAAGAAAGATTACTGTAAACAACTTGCTGTAAATAAAATGCATGCAATGCATCACACAAGCAGAAGGAGCCAAGCTCAACTTCTAAACAAACAAGGCACAAAGGCCACATACCACACAGGTAAGGGAGTTGAGCTCTATCAAATACCAGCAAGCATAGCCACACAGTAAAAATACAAGCAGAAGGAGTCCCACTCAACTTCTAATGCAATACAAGCAAGGGGAGAAGCTCAACCCTTAGGATTCTCTTAGGCCTATGATCATCTACATGAAGCCTATTACTAATGCAACACTCCAAGCAAGTCACATCAATACAGTTGAACAAGAAGAAAACAGACAAACAGGGAAAACAAGCCAGCAATCTCCACAGCAGAGCAATCTTCTGACAGCAATCCAATCCAAAGTCTGTAACTGTTCTTCAAGTCCACACCATCTTCAACAGAAGGAAAGGAATTCTCCATCTTCAAGCTTCAAGAAGCTACCCCAACAAGAATGAAGAGAATCAACAAGATTATCAAAAGATGATGGGAAGCATGATGTATACCAAAGGTATCCATCATGGCACTCAACCATGCATCCATGAAAAGGATCCTCAAAAGTTCTACTCATCATGACATGCCATACATCCCTCCAAAGGAGAGATGAGCTTTCATGCAAGGACTTTGCATCATAGGATAGGATGGAAGGCAAATGAAGCCAACCATATTTATTTGAAGAAAGAAAGCAAACCATTAAGGCTCTCCTTAATCCCTAATTAAAACAAAGCTACAAAAAGCTATGCAAAAGGAACTCAAAACTCCAAATTAAATCAACACCATCAATCAAACAGAGGTTTATCATGCATATAACAATATCCAAAAGCAATGAACAATTTATCTTGATCTAAAAATCATTATTGAAATTAATCAAATGGGAAGACTAGGTTGAAAGCATGTTATGACTACTATAATTGTTAATTCCATCTAAAATACTATAGTTAATCATAAAATTCTATGATTATTTCTAGGGGAGCCTAAATATGTTATGGGTCTATAGTAGAAGAACCAGGGGTCAATTCTAATGGGAAGGCCTCTAAAAAATTCATGAATTACAAGGTGTTAATAGGGGTACCTAAACATGAAAAGCCTAATTCTCTTGATTCAAAACAGAATATAAAATTGCCTAAAAAAATAAGAGAAAAATTCTAGAGGATCATGCATCTCTAGTCTACAATATAGAAAAAATCTCATCCAAATTCATTACCAATTGGCCATACAAAATTCAGCAAAAACAGACATCAAATATGCAATTTTAATGGACATTAGGATAAAGGAAAAAACACAATTAATTCACACTAAATCCTAAAAATATAAAATCAGATCCTAATATTTCCTAAGACATTAAAGAATCAATAGAAAAAAATCTCATAATTTTTTGATTAGTTTTACTATTTTTAATGCAATTAAACCAAAAAGTTATTAAAACAGAAAAAGAAAAAAGAAATGAATATAGAAGAAATGGGCCAGGGGTGTAAATAGTAGAATATCCAAGGCGTAATCCGGCTGGGCCTGATGCGTGGGGGTGTAAATAACGAATCACTTAAGCCCGGTACATGTCACTTAAGTTGGATGATGTGGCGCTGACTCTCGGTTGACATGGCGCGCGGACGGCCCTCAGATGAGATTACTCGGTCTTCATTTCCAATCCAATCGGACGGTGCACAACCTTTTTCTCCAAATCAAATTTTTTTGCACACGGTGAACAATACCTGCGCGGTACTATAGCTAGACCGGACGGAACGTTTTCCGGTGATCTTCCAACAAGCATAGCTCACTCAATAATCCACGGTTTTGGATGAAATTTAAACCAAACTTGAAGGAAAAATTACTAGGATTCCAAATATGGCCTTAGATTTTAATGAAACTCCACGATCAGAGAGATATGTGTCGCTACTGCGAAAATCGGCGCCGGCTGACAGAAGAGTCGCCACCGTGCGTTATTTATCCCTCAGAGCGGGAAAGGAAACGCTCGAAGTAAACCTCGCAAAAAACGGGGAAAAGGTATGGTCATCGCAACCATAGCCTGGGTTCGGGAGTCGGTTACGCAAGGGGAAGGTATTAGCACCCCTCACGTCCGTCGTACTCGACGGGATCCACGCTTGCTTAGGTTGTCTACTGGATGCAAAACAATCTTATCTACGGCTGCTAAATCTAAACGGAAGGGAATTGACTCGATAGAGCGTCGCACTCTATGCCTACGTATTCTCAAGAGAGAAAGTCAGAGTCAACGTAGTTCGGGACTACGGGGAAAATTGGCTCGCCAAGACCTCGCGTCTTGTGCCTACGTACTTCCACTGGATGGAAGATCAGAGCTTTACGTAGTTCAGACTAACTACGGCTAAACAAAACATTCTCACACAGCAGTGAGAAAAACAACTGGTTTCACAGGGTCGGGAACCTATGGGCAAAACTATGGCTTGGTCTCAAATGCACTCGGGCAAGAGAGAAAAAAAGGGTACTCAATTAATCGTCAGCGGGAAAGTCTCGATCGCACAGCCGCGAGAGAACAACAAAGTCAGTCGTTAGTGTGCTCGCTAGGATATCGCATCCTATGCCTACATATCTTCGTCTGGTACGAAGAATCAGAGCAGCTGTAGTTCGGCTACTACGGGACCACAGCTCAAATCTCGTTTTATTAATCTCTGAAAAAATGATTACAATGGTTGCATACTGCAAATAAACTCCTAGGAAACGCTATCCTATTCTATCATGAAAAATCGAGTGAAAATAGCCCCCTAACAAATGGGCTTCTAAGCTATCCTAAAAGTCATAAAATAAAGTCTATGAAAATATCCCTAAAAGAAAATGCTTTAAAAATTATTAATCCTACTTTAATATTTTTCCCTTTTTTCTCCTTTTCTCTTTAACATATTTTTTCATATTTCTCCAAATATTTTTCTCTATTTTTTTCACACTATTTTCTCCTTATTTTCTTCTCACTATTTTTTCATAATCTTTCTTCTTTTCTTTTCCAAATATATTTCTTTTTCTATTTTTCTTCTTTTCTTTTCCAAATATATTTCTTTTTCTATTTTTCTTCTTTTCTTTTCCAAATATTTTTCACTTCTTTTTCTTTTTTGTGTAACAAGTAAAAAATAAAAAGAAGAAAGAAAATAAAAGGGGCTGGGGGGTGTAACTGGATTACAGGGGTGTTAACAGAAAAATAAAATAAAAAACTGCACTGCTTGGGCCCAGCCCATATCCTTAGCTCAGGAAAAAAAGGAAAAAAAAACTGAAGCTGGGGGGGTGTGTGAGTAATCTGGGGCGTTGCCAGCATTGGGCCCAAGCCCACTTCCTTCAGCCAAAAACGTGAGGGAGGGATTGACCAAAAATTGATTGGGCCTGGCCCAATCCTCCTTTCTTTCCTTCTCTTCACTCTCTCATTCTCTGAAGAAACAAACCCTAGACTCACCTTCCTCACGGCGCCGCCGCCACCGTCCGCTTCTGAACCTTCCTCTTCCAATCCTTCTCTCAGATTCTCTCTGACCTCCTTCACAGTATTCTTGCTATCAAATAATCCCAAACCAAACGCACCATGAATCTGATCATCAACAAACTTAAAGATCTATTCCTGACGAAGGTTCACCGATGAGGATGCTTAAAACTGGAAAATGGAAAGGATGATGAATGTTGATGGAAGCTTGCTGAAGTTCGTTGGAGAATCTGGATCGTGATGGAGATCGTCTGGAGAAAAATAGGATGAATGTTCTTCCTGATGATTTTCTGGTGACGCTCGTTTGATGAGGATCTTGGAGCTCACGGAGCGTTCTTGGATCTATTCGCTGATGAAGTCATTGCTTGCTCTGGTGGAGAGATTCTGGAAACCATGGATGAGCGACAATGCAGTTTGTTGGAGGATCTTGCATGTTTGTTGATGATGACGAACTTTCTGGGAATCGCGATGAACAAGGAGGTTAGATGATAGGCGAATACTGTTGCATGTCCTTGATGTTGATCTGAGGCTTGTTGGAGCTTGCTTCTGAAGATGACGATTGATGAAGTTTCTGGAACTGATATGAAGAACGCGTTGAAGATATGTTGAGATTGATGTTTGTTGAACGGAGAAGATGAAGGATTCTGGGGATTTGATGGTTGAATGAAGTTCTGGGAAGCTTTCTGGGTTTCTTGATGAAGTCGATGGACGTTAGCGGAGGTTAGGGAGGTTTCTGGGGAGATTCAAGGTGGTGATGAGGGGAAGAAGATGAAGGTTGCAGGTTGAAGATGAAGGGAGATGAAGATGGTTGGCCGGAATCTGGGATTAGGGTCTCCGGTGGGACGCACGGTGGCCGCCGGCCATGCAGGCCGGCCGGTGACCGTTTCACGGTGATTTGCTATGGGGATGACGCGTGGTGAGGTAGTGGAGGAGAGGGCTGCATGCCCTCCACGTGTGGGGCAGCGTGGCTGAGTGGAGGGAGCTTCTGGGATACGTGGCGTGATGTGGGTGTTGCAGGGTGGGCCCTCTCCCTCTGCAACACGTGGCTTCTGGCTATTTATAGCTGAGAATTTTTGGACTGTTCCAGAACCTTCTGGAACACGCTGGATAATGGTGGAAGCTTTTGGACATTTTCTGAACTTTCTGGACCAAACTTGGACAAAAACTGCATTGATGGGCCTGCGAATTGGGTCTGGATACTCAGCCCAAAACGAAAAATGAATTAAAAACTTTAAAAAACTGTATTAACTCTAATTAATCCCTAATCAAACATTAAATCTAATTAACCCCTAACTAATAAAATCCTAATACAACTATATTATTCTATTAAAATCTATAACAGAAAATAAAAATGAAAAATCTATTTATCTATTAAAAAATGAAAAAAAAACCATATTATATTCTAAAAATTCTATTAAATTCTACTCAATTTCTATAAAAGAAAATCTATTAATTCTATATCTAAAATTAAAAACAATTAATTTCTATTAACAAAACTATTTATTAATAAGAAAAATTCTATCTATTTCTATATTAAAAGAAAAACCATATATTTCTATCAAAGTCATTTAATATCTAATATATTCAAAACTCAATTAATATCCTAGAAAATTCTATATTATCTTAAAAAAATCCATTAAATCCTAAAAATCTATTTAAAATCTAATATATTCTAAAAATGAATTAAATCTATCAATATTCTATAAAATGCTAAAAAATGATTTAAAAAGAATTAAAAATATCAAAAATTCTATTAAATCCTAAAAAATGATTTAAAAGCTATTTAAACCCTAAAAAAATGCTAATAAAATCCAGAAAAATCACCATAATTCCCGAGGGAACAAAATGAGCACCGAACGACACAAAAATAATCGGTAAAAATAAACGGGCACCGAAATATCCCAAAATCGATTCTACTGATTAAAACTGATAAAAACACCTGAAACACGAGACGAGAGCTGTGATCCCTGATAAAACCAAAACAAATGAACAATGCAATGTATGCGATATGCAGATGCGAATGCGGTTATGCGTCGAAACATCGAGCCAAATGCGAGACCCGGTTGGTCAAATTTTGGGGTGCAACAGCTGCCCCTATTCAAGCGGCTTCGACCTGAATGGGTGAAGAGCGCTCAGCCTTCAAACATTCAAGGTGGATGACGGTTGAATACAAATGGAACCCTGAAATTTGCCAACCGCGAGAATATACTGCAAAGCTGCTTGAGGAATAGCTTCCAATAAACTGAAGTTTGGTTATCACGGCAACATCTGGTCAATTTTCTGATAAAATTTTCTTCTCCTTTTCAACACCTGTGTGACGCCACAAGTATTGAAATAACGCTTCGTAAAGCAAACACCTTGATTCCCATCTCTCTCGTGGGATCAAATCTGGTCGACTCACAGTTCAATGCGAACTTGAGGACAATTCTCCTGGGGAATTCTGAATGGAACTGCCTGGCACCTATTTTGACGAAGGGGGCAGCTTCAGAAATCTGATATATGTCAATCTTTGTTGTTGTTGTTTTTTTTTTTTCGATGCTGACGTAACAACCAAATGAAGAATCACTCCGCTGGGGAAGACGAGAAGCTGAACCACACAACTCTGCAGGTGAACAAATTTGAAATCCAATAGGTAACCATCTTGGTCTATGTTTCGACATGCGTATGCTTGAAATGATGCAATGTCCTATACGACATGTAAATGCTATGCGTTTTGTTTGAAAATGCGAGGCCCAGACGGCATGGATATGCTATATGCTTGTATAAATGCTATGACTATATATGCAAATGCTAATGCAGGCTCGAGCTGCCAGAGAACACCAGGTCTGAAAACCACTTGGCAAAATAAATGCCGAAGGAAACGTCAACTCTACTGGGGATGACCTGGAGTCACAGAACCATCTCAGCAAAATAAATGCTGGAAACGAGAAATCAAATCCGCTGGGGATAACTGTCCTGCTGGAGAAATGAAAAGGCAACCCTGCTTGACGACTTCACTGGGGAAAGAAAGACAACTCTGCTCGGGAATGCTCTCTTCAAACCATTGGCAACTGATTGTACTCTGCGGGGATTGATCCGAACTGAGGTTGATTGCGCGCAGCACACTGCTGGAAATGCCCCTACTATCGAGGATATCAATCTTAATCTGCTGCAGATACTCCTGATCCTACTCTGATACGGGGTACAAGACAATCTCGACTCTTCCGGGGATAATAAGCAACTTTCATCTGCTGAAGAGTAACAATTCTGATTTGACAATGTCTGCGAGGAATCCAAACATTACTCGGAGCGCTGGCATCCGTTGAGCTTCGTATCGGGGAACATGACAACATGCGGGTCATTGGGAAATATTGTGTCAGATACCTTTAGGTTTTTTTGTTTTCCTGGTTTAGAATAAACATGGATTATGTACACAGTGAAAGATGTGGAAAATACTAGACGAGAACTAGCATTCAAAGGTAGACTATCAGACGAGAACTGATAGGAAAATAGGTTAGGAAATTGATTTGGTTTTTGAAACGTCAGACGGGGCTGACTGGGTAACAGACTGAGAAAAAGACAACCAGGCGAGAACTGATTGAAAGCTGACGTACACCAGGCGAGAACTGGTATAACACTTGAAGAAACGGTGACCAAACGAGAATTGGTTACCAATAAACTGCACCAGGACGGGAACTGCTGCTTACAATAAACTGCACCAGGACGGGAACTGATGCTTACAATAAACTGCACCAGGACGGGAACTGATGCTTATAATAAACTGCACCAGGACGGGAACTGCTGCTTACGGAAGGGTGGGCCAGACGAGAACTGGTTACCGATTTGCCAGGCGAGAACTGGACTTTGGAAACGACTGGTTACTGACACACAACAGGTTTAAACTGCAGGATAATGATCCAACGACAACAAGACCTTCTTATTTGAAAGGTTTTCGATAAGGGTATTGACATGATTCCCCGATACTCAACTCTGGCTGGGGATAAACAAGCGGGTTTGAATGACTTGCCCCTGGTACACTCAGCTGGGGGATAAAAGACTGGCTTGCACAACTTGCCCCAGTACAATGCACCTTGCCCTAATCCAACTCTTGGGAATACCTGCTCCGAACAACTTGCTACGAGAAGACTTCGAGAATACTTGCCCCGACATCTGCACGACAAAAGAATTCAATCTCCAATTAAACACCTAACAACCCAGTTGATTTCAACATTCTCTGCGATGACTTGCCCCTGAATGAGCGTTCTAGCGACTCAACCCGATCTGATTATCCATTGGAAGCATCTGCTTTCAAATCTCAGCGCTCTGCATAATTGCCCCTGATTGGGTCTTGAGAAGACTCCTTCTGATCAACTGCTTCTCAAACAAACTGCCCCTGCTCAACTGAAGCTTCGGGACTGGTCCTCAGACTGACTGATTCCGAACTTACCGGAAGATAATGCCCCTGATTCACTGGGCTTCACAACATTCACCATTCTGGTTCAGACTGCTGGATTACTCAGTCCTGCTTGATTATTCCCTGCTGAAATTTCTTTCATGCCAACTACTAACCTGCAATTAGAATCGTCTGTCTACGAATGGTAATCTTAATGCAGTGCTCATGCAGATTTTGAAAAAATTTGAGCTGTCACTCATTTACATGCATGATGATTGTGAGTGACGAGTGAACCAAAGTTCAAACGTAGTGCTTACGTGGTCAGTGAAAATACAACAAGGATGTGACTAGCAAGTCAAGAAGGAGTCAGGTTACTCAACCTTATCGTAATGCGCTTCAGAATATCCCTACCTCAATTAGGTCTTTTAAGGGTTGTATCGTGGTCGGGTTCACGGTTCGTGAAACAAAGGATATTTGGCTCAAATTTTGATTTGTACCCACCCCTTCTACGTGATGATCTCCGATCCTAAGGTTCAGTTAACCTGGCACAAGCGCTCGCCTCTTCGAGAGGTATGTTGAATGGTAAGAACCACAGTTAAGGAGTTCACAAGCTTTTCTTCCAGAGTGATAGTTACTCTTTCTTCGCTTTCGGTGTCTGTGTACACGACTTTGTGATTTGCTGGGGAAAATTTTCTTTTTAATCCCTCTTTTTCGTTCTTTTGATTCCCTAACTTTTGCCTGGACTGACTTATCTTGAGTTCTTTTCGATTTTTCTTGAAGTCCAGCGGGATGCCCTGATTTTTGCCTAAGTATTTAGCTTTCCAGCTTTTCTTTCTTCTTACTTAACGGGCTTTCTTTCTTTCTTTCTTTTGGAACAAAGTCGTGTGGCACTGGTTGTCTTGATTGCCCCGAAAGGATTGTAACTGTCTCACTCCTGATTGGTGAGATTTGACCTTTTGAAGGTATAAACTGATTGGTCCTTGAAAGACAACACTCCTCTGCAAGACTTGAATGCTCGGTCAAGCTAACTGTCAACTACCCTGCCCCGGGTTAAGATGTGAGGGTTTATAAGTCCGAAAAAACTTCTACTTCCTGGCTCGAAGTGGTTAACAAGGGACTAACTCCTTATATCTCCAGTGTTTGGGGGATTTGAAACAATGCCTTGTACGTCATCGGTACGGTCTTATCTGAAAGCATACAGTCATTGGTTATGAGTTTCAGTTTCGTCATCCTCCCTCCTAACTTTGCTAGTCACAGCGAAAAAATGGAGTGAATAAAATGTAAGTGTCAGTGCAATGCAATAAATGAGCGACAGCGACATGACTAATTCAGAAAAATGCATAGTCACTTTATTATCATCACCATTCGAAACATACAATGCTTAAAAGCAGGTAGTAACTAACAGAAAAGAAACTACAAATGCAAATGATATAAAAGTCCGAGGACTGCCAATGCTGAGGCGCCTGCCTGTCTGAACCACTGGCTTTTGCTGGGGAGTACCCTCCGAGTCTACGAGCTTAGACAGCTGAGCGGTTAGGGATGAACAAACAGAAATCCTTCTCGAAAGGAAATGCGATCCTGATCAATCAACTGCTGTACCTTCGCCTGCAATGCTTTACAATCTTCCGTCGAATGCCCCGGAGAGCCACCATGATAACCACACTGGACGTGGGGATTGTACCCAGGAGGGTAAGGTTCTGGAACTGGCTTAAGAGCTTTAGGTTCCACCAAAGAACTCTGGATCAAAGACGGTAGCAGCTGGCTATACGGCATAGGCACTGGGTGAAAAGGAGCTTTCCTTCGTTCCAAGTTGTTGCGAGGTCTGTTCTGATTCTGACGCTGATTCTGATAACCGCGGCCACGAGTTCGCTGATTTGCAATGGAAGCGACATAAGATTCCTGATAGAGTGCCCCAGGCACGGCCGTCTGTTCAGTATAACAAGCCACGGGAGGTACTGATCTCTGATAAGATGATGAATCAACAAAATTCACTGATTCGCTTCGAGGATATTCAACCTTTGGCATGACTGAGTTGATCACAACTTCTTCTTCACTCTGATAGTCACAAGGGTATTCAGTTTCACCAGCTTGATCATATGAAGTAATCTGAATTTTCCCCATTCTTATGGAGTACTCAAGGCGTTCTCCTAATGCTACCACGTCAGAGAAACTTGCCGGAATTCCGAGCAATCTTTTGAAGTACGGATATTGTAGGGAATCTACAAACAGGCTTGCCAGCTCTTGGTCTAACAGCGGGGGACGCACTCTAGCAGCAAATTCTCTCCATCTCTGAGCATACTTCCTGATCGGTTCATTGATCTCTTGAGACAACTCTTGCAAATGCATGCGATAGGGAGCAATGTCTAAATTATAATCGTACTGCTTCAGAAAAGCTCTGGCTAAATCCATCCATGACTGAATCTGATTCCTCTCTAACTGCATATACCACCTCAAAGATGCCCCAGTCAGACTATCTTGAAAGCAATGGATCATCAACTTATCATCTCGCGCAAACGCAGTCATTCTTCGACAGAACATCATCAAATGCAGCTTTGGACAGCTATCTCCCGTGTACTTCTCAAATTTCGGCACTCTGAACTTGTAAGGCAACACCAGGTCAGGAACCAAACACATGCCTACAGCATCCAGGTTGACAGCACCTTTGGCTTTCAAAGCTTTCATTTGCTCTTCCAACACTCGGAGTCTTCTACCATCGTCAAGGGCTCTTGGATCTACCATCCCAGCTGCTGGAATATCTCTTCGGTAATTCATCACAGGGAAAGCAACACCTTGATTGTTGACAGGAGGAGGACGCTCATTCTGGGCAACAAACTGCTCATGTCGATCTCGGTTCTCAACAGAAGGCTGTACAACTTGGTCTGCAGCAACGTTGTTTACTTGCGGGAAGTCTTCCATGGAATCATACAGAGGGTTGGACGCCATAGTGAACCCTGTCAAGGTGTTAGGAGACTGGAAATTGCCTTCAGACATGGCTACCAATAATTTTCAGCTGACTTCGACACTTGATTCTGCTCAAATCTACTCAACCCCTAGGTAGGTCTTCTGACAATCAACAGCTGCTCAATCCAAACTCCGGGTAGTCACCTTCAGGAAACAAAGGCTGGATCAGAACTCTGGCTAGCTGGAGGATGATATGCAATGCAACACTGATATGCATATGATATGCAAAATGCAGCAAACAATGGGACCACAGCCCCCACACAAAATCTGAATACTGCTGCGCTGCTGACGGAGACGTTCTCTGAAGAGAAGACCAGAATAACGGGTAGGTTGGAAGTCAAGTTTCCTGCAAATAAAAACCCCCCACTCACAGGTATGGACCTATATCTGACAAGGTACGGCATCCTATGCGGTCGTCAGCGTCACAGACTTTCAGAACTGACGATACGATTCCCAGAAGGAGTGGCATCATCAAGTCCTGAAGAGGCCTCACTTAGCTAACTTCCAAATGATCGGTTCCCGGAGTCGACAATCCAACTGACCAAACAACCCCCTCGACCCAAAGGGTAGAAAAAGAAGTCAACCAGAAGAACCTCGTCCGAGTGTAGATTTCGCGGGACACTAGTACAAGCAAAGCCGGTACGCGCCCACTAATCTCTACTCTAAGTCTAAGGTGCACTCAAGCCCAGGTCCGGCTTCTCTCTCAATATCATAGAACACCCGTAACACCCCAACAGCAACAGATAATAAATAAGCCCCAAACAAGCGCTAGGATTGACTCTCTCGAGGGGACGTTGGATCCCACATGCATAAGAACTATCGCAGTCCTTAGCAGCCAGGGGACGTTGGGTCCCCAGCAGAGTCGCCAGCTGTCGCTACTGCGAAAATCGGCGCCGGCTGACAGAAGAGTCGCCACCGTGCGTTATTTATCCCTCAGAGCGGGAAAGGAAACGCTCGAAGTAAACCTCGCAAAAAACGGGGAAAAGGTATGGTCATCGCAACCATAGCCTGGGTTCGGGAGTCGGTTACGCAAGGGGAAGGTATTAGCACCCCTCACGTCCGTCGTACTCGACGGGATCCACGCTTGCTTGGGTTATCTACTAGATGCAAAACAATCTTATCTACGGCTGCTAAATCTAAACGGAAGGGAATTGACTCGATAGAGCGTCGCACTCTATGCCTACGTATTCTCAAGAGAGAAAGTCAGAGTCAACGTAGTTCGGGACTACGGGGAAAATTGGCTCGCCAAGACCTCGCGTCTTGTGCCTACGTACTTCCACTGGATGGAAGATCAGAGCTTTACGTAGTTCAGACTAACTACGGCTAAACAAAACATTCTCACACAGCAGTGAGAAAAACAACTGGTTTCACAGGGTCGGGAACCTATGGGCAAAACTATGGCTTGGTCTCAAATGCACTCGGGCAAGAGAGAAAAAAAGGGTACTCAATTAATCGTCAGCGGGAAAGTCTCGATCGCACAGCCGCGAGAGAACAACAAAGTCAGTCGTTAGTGTGCTCGCTAGGATATCGCATCCTATGCCTACATATCTTCGTCTGGTACGAAGAATCAGAGCAGCTGTAGTTCGGCTACTACGGGACCACAGCTCAAATCTCGTTTTATTAATCTCTGAAAAAAATGATTACAATGGTTGCATACTGCAAATAAACTCCTAGGAAACGCTATCCTATTCTATCATGAAAAATCGAGTGAAAATAGCCCCCTAACAAATGGGCTTCTAAGCTATCCTAAAAGTCGTAAAATAAAGTCTATGAAAATATCCCTAAAAGAAAATGCTTTAAAAAATATTAATCCTACTTTAATATTTTTCCCTTTTTTCTCCTTTTCTCTTTAACATATTTTTTCATATTTCTCCAAATATTTTTCTCTATTTTTTTCACACTATTTTCTCCTTATTTTCTTCTCACTATTTTTTCATAATCTTTCTTCTTTTCTTTTCCAAATATATTTCTTTTTCTATTTTTCTTCTTTTCTTTTCCAAATATATTTCTTTTTCTATTTTTCTTCTTTTCTTTTCCAAATATTTTTCACTTCTTTTTCTTTTTTGTGTAACAAGTAAAAAATAAAAAGAAGAAAGAAAATAAAAGGGGCTGGGGGGTGTAACTGGATTACAGGGGTGTTAACAGAAAAATAAAATAAAAAACTGCACTGCTTGGGCCCAGCCCATATCCTTAGCTCAGGAAAAAAAGGAAAAAAAAACTGAAGCTGGGGGGGTGTGTGAGTAATCTGGGGCGTTGCCAGCATTGGGCTCAAGCCCACTTCCTTCAGCCAAAAACGTGAGGGAGGGATTGACCAAAAATTGATTGGGCCTGGCCCAATCCTCCTTTCTTTCCTTCTCTTCACTCTCTCATTCTCTGAAGAAACAAACCCTAGACTCACCTTCCTCACGGCGCCGCCGCCACCGTCCGCTTCTGAACCTTCCTCTTCCAATCCTTCTCTCAGATTCTCTCTGACCTCCTTCACAGTATTCTTGCTATCAAATAATCCCAAACCAAACGCACCATGAATCTGATCATCAACAAACTTAAAGATCTATTCCTGACGAAGGTTCACCGATGAGGATGCTTAAAACTGGAAAATGGAAAGGATGATGAATGTTGATGGAAGCTTGCTGAAGTTCGTTGGAGAATCTGGATCGTGATGGAGATCGTCTGGAGAAAAATAGGATGAATGTTCTTCCTGATGATTTTCTGGTGACGCTCGTTTGATGAGGATCTTGGAGCTCACGGAGCGTTCTTGGATCTATTCGCTGATGAAGTCATTGCTTGCTCTGGTGGAGAGATTCTGGAAACCATGGATGAGCGACAATGCAGTTTGTTGGAGGATCTTGCATGTTTGTTGATGATGACGAACTTTCTGGGAATCGCGATGAACAAGGAGGTTAGATGATAGGCGAATACTGTTGCATGTCCTTGATGTTGATCTGAGGCTTGTTGGAGCTTGCTTCTGAAGATGACGATTGATGAAGTTTCTGGAACTGATATGAAGAACGCGTTGAAGATATGTTGAGATTGATGTTTGTTGAACGGAGAAGATGAAGGATTCTGGGGATTTGATGGTTGAATGAAGTTCTGGGAAGCTTTCTGGGTTTCTTGATGAAGTCGATGGACGTTAGCGGAGGTTAGGGAGGTTTCTGGGGAGATTCAAGGTGGTGATGAGGGGAAGAAGATGAAGGTTGCAGGTTGAAGATGAAGGGAGATGAAGATGGTTGGCCGGAATCTGGGATTAGGGTCTCCGGTGGGACGCACGGTGGCCGCCGGCCATGCAGGCCGGCCGGTGACCGTTTCACGGTGATTTGCTATGGGGATGACGCGTGGTGAGGTAGTGGAGGAGAGGGCTGCATGCCCTCCACGTGTGGGGCAGCGTGGCTGAGTGGAGGGAGCTTCTGGGATACGTGGCGTGATGTGGATGTTGCAGGGTGGGCCCTCTCCCTCTGCAACACGTGGCTTCTGGCTATTTATAGCTGAGAATTTCTGGACTGTTCCAGAACCTTCTGGAACACGCTGGATAATGGTGGAAGCTTTTGGACATTTTCTGAACTTTCTGGACCAAACTTGGACAAAAACTGCATTGATGGGCCTGCGAATTGGGTCTGGATACTCAGCCCAAAACGAAAAAATGAATTAAAAACTTTAAAAAACTGCATTAACTCTAATTAATCCCTAATCAAACATTAAATCTAATTAACCCCTAACTAATAAAATCCTAATACAACTATATTATTCTATTAAAATCTATAACAGAAAATAAAAAAGAAAAATCTATTTATCTATTAAAAAATGAAAAAAAACCATATTATATTCTAAAAATTCTATTAAATTCTACTCAATTTCTATAAAAGAAAATCTATTAATTCTATATCTAAAATTAAAAACAATTAATTTCTATTAACAAAACTATTTATTAATAAGAAAAATTCTATCTATTTCTATATTAAAAGAAAAACCATATATTTCTATCAAAGTCATTTAATATCTAATATATTCAAAACTCAATTAATATCCTAGAAAATTCTATATTATCTTAAAAAAATCCATTAAATCCTAAAAATCTATTTAAAATCTAATATATTCTAAAAATGAATTAAATCTATCAATATTCTATAAAATGCTAAAAAATGATTTAAAAAGAATTAAAAATATCAAAAATTCTATTAAATCCTAAAAAATGATTTAAAAGCTATTTAAACCCTAAAAAAATGCTAATAAAATCCAGAAAAATCACCATAATTCCCGAGGGAACAAAATGAGCACCGAACGACACAAAAATAATCGGTAAAAATAAACGGGCACCGAAATATCCCAAAATCGATTCTACTGATTAAAACTGATAAAAACACCTGAAACACGAGACGAGAGCTGTGATCCCTGATAAAACCAAAACAAATGAACAATGCAATGTATGCGATATGCAGATGCGAATGCGGTTATGCGTCGAAACATCGAGCCAAATGCGAGACCCGGTTGGTCAAATTTTGGGGTGCAACAATATGTCATCATCAAGAAATCATGCTCATCCTAAAATTGTCTCTAATTCTCAAATTCTCGATCCTAATTTCATCTACACATCTTCCCGATCCTAACCGCATGATTATTTTGATCTAACTCATCCTAAAACTATAGGAAAGTTGAAGTTTACGTACCGGCTTCAGAGCTTTGAATCGGAGTAGTTGGAGCTTGAATTCTTGTATCAAAACGTGCAGAATTCTTTGTTGAAGCTTGCTGGAGACGATTGGATCCTTGATAGCTCTTGAAATTGCCTTGAATCCAACTTCGATTTCTCACTTTCTTCCTTGAAACTTGATATGCCAACTATGAGTTCTTCACAAAATGAGCACCAACCTTTATCAAAATTCGTTTCTGAGTTTATATAGAGTGTAATAGAATGTTCTAGAGGCCCCTGGAAAGTCCAAACAATAATATCCAAAAATTCATTTTTCTCCAAAAATCCAATAATGGTGAAAACGAAATTGCCTTAGTTCCTTGCTTTGGAAGCTTCTAGTAGCTTGCATAGTTCACCTTGAATGTAATTGAATCAAAAGGAGCTCTCAATTTAGCCTTGTGAATGATTTTTGGTGTGTAACTTATTTGTGAAGAAACACATTCCATGAATTATAGGTCAAATGAAAAATCCACTAATGCCATTCTTCTTAAAATGCAATTTCTGATTAAAATGAGTATTCATATGCATTTTTTTGGACTCATATCAATTAAATTGAATTTTTCACCATTTAATGCCTTTTTAAATCTTCTTTTTCAAACCACTTCAAATAAATTCTTGCCATGAACCAATTCAATTCATCATGAACACTTGGTCGACCTAAAAATCACATTTTGAGCAAGTTACATGTTGGAAAAAACTTCATTTGAAGTGTGCAAGCTGGAGATTTTGACCTATAATTGAAAATGGCCTATAATCTCACTTTCCCAAAATACCCCTGCCTTGCAAAGCCTATAACTTGAGCTCCACAAATCAGAATGAGGGCTTCTATAACTTTTTGGAAAGCTAAGATCATGAGGAACAACTTTCATATTTATCAAAGGTTCAGGTGAAACCTCCTTCTAGGTCAAAAATAGCTTAGAAGTTAGTTGACTTTCACAGACAAATTTCAGATGCATCTGAGGACCTGTAACTTGTCTGTCTCATAACTTGAATTCTACAAATCATATGGATGACTTATAGTACTCAAATTAAAGGTATGAACATCCTCTAAAATTCTCATGCTTGGCCCAAAGTCATATGAGGCTTGTATCTTGATTTACATGGCTTGGAAGTTTGGCACTAAACAGGGGATTTTACCCTAGAAACCCTGACTTAGCAACTTCAACCACTCTTGATTCTTCTTGATTTGATCTTGAAACAACATCTCATATGCTTCAACATATCATTTCATGATCTCAATGACCTAGAAGTAGGATTTGGCTCTCTTCAATTACTCATCTTGACCTAGGATTAACCAGATGAAACCCTAGTGACATCCACCTCCACTGTGACTCTTATACTTGCTACAATGACCTATCTGAGCTCTACCATGACCCTCTAGGCACTCCATGAGCTCTATCCACATATTATACCCATAATCAAGGCTTCACAAACCTTTGATGATCTTCAAATGGCTCTTCAGGTTAGGAGATAAACCTCATACAAGCAGCTGAACTTCTCAAGGACTCAACCCTCTATCTGATGACTTTTGTGACTTCTCAAGCTTGAATAAAAACTCTGGCTAGGCTTATCTTGACATGTATCACACTGGATCCTGTGCTAAATGAAGGATGTTATGCTATGCAAATGCTAGAACTATGTTATGCTAATGCAATGAAACATAAACCAAGTGATAAAAAGGTTGGGCAAATTTTGGGGTGCAACACTAAGGACCCAAATGCTTGAAAAAGGTCCTTTCGCTTCTAAGAAACTTTCATGGCCTCAAAGATTCGTTTCAGTCACCGCTAGTTCCATCACATGGTACAAGAGGGAGTGGGAAACCAAAGATATCATCTTTTCTTATGGAGAATTTCCCAATGTGCCTCTCTTGGGAACACGAGGTTGCATCAATTACAACCCGGTATTACTCAAAAGATAATTTGGACACTCCATGGATGGTCCTTCTAAAGAAGAAGACTTGGTGTCGTTCCTTGTCAATATGGCCGATCCAAATGATCCAGCTGTAAGAAAGGCAAGAAAAGCATGGGTAAACATCATGAGAAGAAATCCTGATAATGGGAGGAAGAACATCCTTGCTCGTGAACCTTATGTCAGATGAGTGAAAGAGAGGGTGAAAGAAGTTAGGTTACCTTTTGTCTTTGATGCATCTGCTTTCCCACCGAATCCGGAACCTGAGCCGATCTTACCCGAGGACATAGAGAAACTTAAGGCCAAAGTCCAAGAACTTGAAGATGAAAACACTCAGCTTCGAATTCAACTCAATAAAACTAAGCAGAAAAACGAAGCTTGGGAAGACAAGAGCAAAGAGTTGAAAGAAAAGTTCGAGGATAGCAAGAAAAGGGCTAGGGAAGAAAAAGGAAAGAAAGAATGGGTTGATGGAGCACTCAAAAGCGCCAATGCCGACTTAGATCACCAAAATGAAAAATTGGACCAAGTATGGTGAAAGGTCAGAGACTTAGAAAATGATGTAAGAATAGTCACCCAAATGAAGAAAGATGAAAGAGAAAACTTTGAGGCCCAGATTCACAAGCTGAAAGGCATTATGAAAGGCTGCGAAGATCAATTAGCTCGTGAACTATTGGAAAAGGAGAATGCACAACGACATTTCGTACAAGCGGAGTACCAGTTGGATAGAGCTATTGAGGAAATCAGAAGACTGAGAGATGGAATCTATGATGAGTTATACCCAGAGCTGCAAGACAGTTGCCACTATTGGGAAGGAAGTTGTCGTCAAGCGGAAGCTGTTGTACTTCAAAGAGATGACATCATCAACAATCTCCAAATCCTCTATGCGGAGTGGAAGAACAAATTTGTGAACTTGGCGGGATTCTCCAACTTTGTGCTTCAGCAAATCCCTGAAAAATTGAAGGTGGCTGATCAAGTGATGACTCCTGAAAACACTCTTGTCCCTGTATTCGACTTTGTGAAGTTTTGTAAGGAAACAATGGGAGAGCTTGTTATAGATTTAGAGGCGGTTCGCAGAGCCCAAGGAGTCACCTTTAGGGTTGATTTGTAATTTGTTTAAGAAGTGTATCTCTTGTATTTTGTATTTGAACTTGGCCTCGAGCCTTAATGAAATGGAAGTTTTTGTTCTATTATGTCTCTTCTGATTGATTGCAATGGAAATGTTTATATTCTTAATAATAACTAACAAGGTAACTAAGAGCTTTGCGCATAACATATTTGCTTCACCTGCATTCATACATCATTCCACATTTCAAAACCAAAACTTACAAAAAAAAACTTGACCTCCATTCGCAGTAAATAAGTTGACTTCCCAACATCCCTACTACACTCATGGCAAGCAAAGATTACTAATGGATCATATTGAGCAGACTCAATCCGCTTTCAGGGAAGAGATGACCCACATGAAGACTCAGATGGGCCAGTTGATGGAAGTCATCCAGGTTATGGTTAGAGGACAAGAAGAGATGAGGCAAGTTGTCGAGAGAAACGCCGCCAACACTCCAATTCCTACTACTGTAGGCTCTGAAGGTGAGATAATACTTAGAAGGGGGGTTGAATAAGTATGAAAGATTAAAACTTAGAATTAAAACACAAGTATTTTTATCCTGGTTCGTTAAACTCAACTACTCCAGTCCACCCTTCCTAGAGTGATTTGCCTTTCTCAATCAAGGACTTAATCCACTATTTAATCAAACAGATTACAATAGTAACACCTAAGAACAAATGTTCTTAGTCTTCTCAAGAGCTACTGATTCCAACTGAATCCTCTTAAGGAAATCTTTTACAATCAATGTAAAACTATTACAAGAGTAAGAATGCTTCTAAAAAGCTTTTATCACAACTGTGATATTTCTCTTAAGTTTAAGTACAATGAAATTAATTCTAAGAATGAATATGAAAATATGAGAGCTTGAATGTTTTTAATTTCTTTTCAGCAAAACGTCTAACTGAAGAATTTGGTGGAGTTTTGCTTTTATAGGCAGCTGATCCAAGGTGAGCTGCACGTTGAGAAGAGTGTCCAAAAGGTCTGAGCCTTTTCGTCTTCACATCAAGTGACCTTTCCTAGAAGAAGAAAGCATAGAAAAATCCTTTTTGTCTGTGTTCTTGTGTCTAGCATAAATAAGGAAAGAGACGTTTGATTTACTCCAACGGATATAATCTTTGAATATTTCTTCTTCAGTTTTCAGCAAGTTCATCAGAGTCTAATTGGGTCAGAGTCTTCTGATGATGATCAGAGCTTGCTGGATCAGAGTCTTCTGCAGCAGGTGTGCTTTCAGCGTGTTAAATATCAGAGCATATTTGAGACAGAACTTCAGTACTGGCAGCTTTAGTACTTTCAAAATCTTCTGTAGAAACTATGCTTTGAGAAGCTCTTCATACAAAATTCTTCTTTGCTTCAGATGCTTCTGACTTGCTTCAGATTCTTCTGGAGCTTCTGCTTCAGATTCTTCTGGAGCTTCTGCTTCAGAATCTTCTGGAGGCTACGCTCAGAATCTTCTGTTGACAACAATCAGATTCTTCTAATGTATGCATCTGGCGCTACAGAGTCTAGCTAATTTCTTGTGTTCAATTCTGATTTGCTTCTGGAGTGTTAATATCTTTACTATCTGCAGTAAAAACTCTCAAGCAAATTTTAGAGTATATAATTCTTAAATACAAAATTTCCTAATAGTTATCATCAAAACATAGAGATATTATTAAGAACCAATCTGTGTTCTAACAATCTCCCCCTTTTTGATGATGACAAAAACATCAGAAATTTTGTTTAATTGAAAATATTAAAATTATAACTCCCCCTGAGATGATGAATCTCCCCCTGAGTTAAATACAGATGAGGAATAGAAACTTCCCTTTTGTCTTGAGTAATCTTCAGAGTTAGATCTTGTTTGTTCTTTTAACATTTGAAAGTCAGAACGTCTTGCAAATTTTAGGTTCAGAGTTTAATAATAGTCAAATAATCTGAGAGACTCAGAGTTTCTTTTACAGAGTGTACTTATCAAATGTTCTGAAATACTCAGATTTAAATGTTAGATAGAATAAATATGTCTGAAGTTTCATTCTGGTGAAGTTAAATTAAACAGTTCAGATCTTTATATTTTCTCCCCCTTTTTTGTCATAAGCAAAAAGTAAACACTTTAAAAAGACAAATAAAAGGAAACAGTAAATAAGATAATTCAGTGGAGAAAAACTTTGATTCATTCAATAAGTTCAGATCAAGAGTACATGCATCAGAAGATATATCAAGAAATACATAAGCAAACATCAGATGCAAAAACATCAGAATGAAAAAAAAAATGAAAATCTAAGAGTGTTTGGACAAAAGCATCTTCAATAGATCTGTAATCTCAGAGGAGGACTGCTCTTGCTTGGATATCCACTTAGCCATTGTTTCATTCTTCTGATCCTGCTTTGACATCCACTCTGACATGTCCTCAGATTTCTTATCCTGTTTTGCCATCCAAGACTTGATCTCTGATTGACCAGCTTCCAGAGAAACAATCTTATCCTCAAAATCTGGATGTTCTTTCTTTATCTCAAATGAAGAAGTATGATCAGGTTCTGGAGCTTGAACAGAGTCAATTTCCATTGGTTCTGTAGAATCTGGAGCATTGGAGCTAGAAGGAAGGTCTACCAGAGTCATAGCCAACGGATTTTCCTCAGATGCAAGTTCAGTAGATTCTTCTGATGATGGAGGAGCATCTGTAAGGAGCAGTGGTTCAGATTTCTTGACAGTCCAGAATAGAGTTCTTGCAGCCTCAGCAAATCTGAGCTTCGCATCATCAGAACATATGTTCTTCAGATTTGAGGCCACAGAGTTGAATCTGTTGATGAATCCGTTCCAGATGATATCAGACTCTTTGGCATCCATTGTTGCTGAGCATTTCTTCTGTACAGTACCTAAATACAACTGTATTTCTTGCAAAAATGATTGAAATAAATGATTAACATTAAGTCTGGGCTTAGGATGTAACAGAGTTTCCAGAGTTATTGGTTTTGGTGGGGGAGTTGGTGGAAAAAGATATTTCTGAATAGAGATCAGAGGAGGAGGATAATATGGAATGAAAGGAATTTCAGGTTTATTGGGTTTGGATCTGTTTAAGGCATTTAACAGATGAGGTTTTACTCTGGTGTGAAAGGGAACCACATCAAAGGGTTTGTTTGAGTAGGTTTGGAATGCAGATTTGGGAGGTTCATCAGAAGCAACATTGTTATCAGATGAAATTGGTATAGCTGAAGCAACAGCTTTATCAGATTTAGCAGAACAAGATATAGTGGCTAATGAACCTACATCTGACATGGATTGTATAGAGTTGAGAATCACAGAGGGAAGGGTCATCGTGAGTTTGGGTTTCAGAGGGGTGATAGGGTCAGATGGTTCAACTCTGTCATAAAAATCTTTGAGTTTGAAACCATAAGCCAAATTGTGAAATAGGGATGAGACATGTGCACAGGAAATAGATGATCTTGGGTTAGAATTGGGAATCAGTATTTCAGATGATGGTGCAGGTGTGGGAATAGGATATGGAATAGGAGCTTTAGAAGGTATAATGGGTTCTGGTTGGTTTACTTCAGAATCTCTGTGAGAAGGAGAGATTAGAAAATTTGGGTGAATGTCAGATTCTGAAGAGTTGGATGAGGTGGTTGGTGTGCAGGAGGTAGAAGATACTTGAAACACAGTTTTTAATGGTGTGACATCAAGAACTTCTGTCTCAGGAATGTTGGGTTCAGAAGTGTTGGTTGGTTCTGAAGGAATTTCAAAAGGTTTTGATGGTTGTTCTGAGGTGGGTGAATCAGATGGAATTATGATTGGTTCAGATGAAACTGGAACAGATGTTATTTTTGTAGGTTCAGAAATAACAGGTACAGATGCAGTGGGTTCAGATGATTTTGATGGTGGATTATCTGATGGTGGTTGATTTTCAGAGGCTTTTTCTGGTAGGGTTCCAGAGGATTTTTTTAGTTGTTTTTCTTGTGGGTGCTTTTGATGTTCAGATGGCGTTTGTTTAGATGGTTCAGAGGATTTTTGTTGTACAGATGGTTGTGGTTGTTGTTCTTTAGGTTGTTGTTCTGATGGTTGTTTCTGTGGTACAGTTTTTGTGAGTTGAATTTTTGATTGAGATGATTGTGGTACAGAGACTTTTGGTGTTTGAATTGTTTTTGTTGTTGGTGGTGTTGGAACAGATGCTTGTTTTTGTGGTGATTTAGAAATTGGAGCAGTAACAGAAGTATTTTGTGTAGAGGGTGGTTTTGGAATAGACTTAATATTAGAATCATTTAAAACAACAGGATTTGTAGAAGATACAGAAGATTTAGTACCTTTTATCTTGATTCTTTTAGCTGGTACAGAAGAAGTGTCTCCAGATTCTTTCCTCTTTAAGAGCTTCTGTGGCTTCTCAGCAATCTTGATCTTCTTCTGAGCAGGTGCAGCTTCTGCTTCTGGCTGAGTCCTCTTTCTTTGTAGTTGTTCTTCTTCTTCTTCTACATCAGGTAGTGGTTGTCTTGCTAGCTGTATAATGTTTGTAGGAACAGGCTTTCCTTCTTTCTTACACTCATCAATGTACATCACAACAATGTGCCTTGGTTCTTCAGCAAAGAACAGTGGAAAATCATCTATAGGAATCCTCTTCTTACTCAGTTCAGAAACATTCAGCTTCTTGGGAGCTGTTGTGAGTTCATCCACTATTTTAAGTCTCTGAAGACTTTTGGCATTCAGAGACTTTCCCATTATGAATTCCAATTCCTCTGTAACTCCAGCAGCGTACAGAGCAGTGACTAATCCATTCTCAGTTAGAAGATCTGAGATTAACCTTCCAAAAGGAATCCAGGTTCTGATCTTCTGTCCTTTTTCTTTCACATACTCTCTAGAGGCATTTATATGGTTCCACAGATGCATAAAGAGAATATATGGAAGATCTACCTTGGTGTTCTGACTGAGGCAATACATGAAATAGAGCTGTTCATTATTGACATAGTATGGAGAGTTTGTTGACTTCCTATGATGAATGCATCCCATGAAGATCTTAGCCCAGATCTTGTAGTCAGGCTTCAGATCCTTGAAATTGTTAGAAGCTTGACCAGCAGTCATCACTTCTTCATACACTTCATCCATATCCACACGCCCAGCTGGCAAGTGTGAAACACCATCTGTTTCTTCATATCCAATAAGCTTTCTGATCAGATCTTCTGTGATTATAATCTCTTTGCCCAGTACAGAAGATAGGATAAATTTAGGGTAAACTGAAGCATGGATCAAGAACTCTTTCACAAGGAGGGGGTAAACTGGTCCAAAGAGTCTATCAAAGTACTTTACCCATTCTTGAGCACCTATGATGGAACGAAACTCAAAGCCATTTTCTGCAAGTGAATCAAATTCTACCATTGATTCACACAAAACTTCCAACTTTTCAACAGGGGTTAATAGAGTTCTTTTTGGTGGAGAATAAGGAGCAACACCCATGTTAGCAGATGTAACTGCAGCCATTGAAGATTGGAATTGTGCAGCTGTTGATGATGAAGTTGCCATTGAAGATTGTTTTGTCACACGCTTAGGGTTTTTATGCAGAGAGAAGAGAAGATGAAAATGCATATAATTTCTGAGATGTGAAAAGTGTGAAAGTGAAGAGAAGTCATGTATTTATACTAAAACAATTAGGCATACCATCAGTCAGATTTTGCACGTTTGAACAAGCATTAAATGCAAAGAATAATAATCATTTCAAACATTTATTGCTTCTGACAAATTGGGGGAAAAATCAAGATTTTCACTATTCAAACTTCACCTCAAACGTATCTTCAGTAATGTACACGCCACCTTTGCAGATTTGGTGTGACACGTGTTTGCTTGCATGTGTTCTGAATTCTCTTGAGAAATGAAACGTTAACCAACGTTCAGATCCTCTAAGGATTGTTAGTTCAGAGTTTCACAAAACCAAATTAATAAAATAAATAAGCAATCAGAAGAATTACTTCAGAGCATTAGGCATTTTTGCATCTGTAAAAATTTGCTTATGACAAATATCATTCTGGACAAAAATCCATACCAATATTTTTCAGAATAAATTTGAATCTATCTTCAACAAGGGGTTTTGTAAAAATATCTGCCCATTGATGATCTGTATCAACAAAGGCTAAATTTATGATTCCCTTCTGAACATAGTCTCTGATGAAATGATGCTGAATTTCTATATGTTTTGCCTTAGAGTGTAAAATAGGGTTCTTAGACAAACATATAGCAGAAGTATTATCACAAAAGATAGAAATGTTACTTTCAAATATTTGATAATCTTCTAGCTGGCTTTTCATCCAGAGCGTCTGCGTGCTACATCCAGCAGCAGCAATATATTCTGCCTCTGTGGTTGAAAGTGCAATTGTGGGTTGCTTCTTGCTGTACCAAGAGATTAGATTTCTTCCTAGAAATTGACAACTTCCAGAAGTACTTTTCCTTTCCACTCTGTCTCCAGCATAGTCAGCATCACAGAATCCAACTAATTTGAAATCATCAGATTTTTTGTAACACAAACCCACATTAGAAGTACCTTTCAGATACCTTAGAATCCTCTTGACAACTGTCAAGTGTGATTCTCTAGGATCTGATTGGAATATAGCACACAAGCATACACTGAACAATATGTCAGGTCTAGAAGCAGTTAGATAAAGAAGAGAACCAATCATACCTCTGTAGAGCTTCTGGTCTACTTTCTTACTTACCTCTTCCTTGCCAAGTGAGCTAGTTGGATGCATGGGAGTCTTTGCCAGCTTACTATCAGTCATGTTAAATTTCTTCAGAAGTTCTTTAACATATTTGGTCTGATGTATGTAAGTGCACTCTGGAGTTTGATTGACTTGGATTCCTATAAAGAATCTGAGTTCTCCCATCATGATCATTTCAAATTCTGCCTGCATACATGTAGCAAACTCCTTTCCCAGCATAGTGTCGTACCTCGAAAAATACGATCCTCGCGATGGACGCGGAAAATACTGTTCGAAACAGAGTCGCCACCGAATTTTATTCATTCCAAGGAAGGAATAGGAAAATATCGATAAAACCTTTAAAGGGATAAGAACATGGTCATCGCAACCAATATTATAGGTTCGGGAGTCGATTACATAGAGGGAAGGTATTAGCACCCTCTACGTCCATTGTACTCAACGGGAACCTCTTGATTCGATTCGTGAGAGAAAGTGGGCACGCTTGTTTGTCTTCTAAAGGAATTGCTTGCTAAGGGGAGATGGGTGGTTAGAAGGTAGGGTGCTCGTCAAGGATTGGGGCCCCTGTGCGTACGTATCTTCACTTGTAAGAAGTGGAAAATCAGAGCATTCGTAGTTCGTGGGACTACGGGTAAAGGTTTGGGAATTGTGCTCGCTAGGATTATCGCAATCTTATGCCTACGTACTCTCAACAGATATGAGAGATCAGAGCAGCTGTAGTTCGGCTTACGGTTTTCTAAAAGGTTTGTGTTTGGAATGAACGAGAATTTGGGTCGCATTCTAACTGCTAAACGTTGGGTTGTCTGCTCGCTAGGGGAGGCTGAAACACAAGTTTGTTATGCGCGGAAGAAGGGACTAAACAATGTTCTTGGTGAAAAGGATTATTTGAATGGTAGGTCGCGCGATGGCGAGGAATATTGTTTGTAATTATTGGGATATTTAACTAGATGTGACGACTACCTGAAGCTTAAGAAAGACTTCTCGGACCCAAGTAATCGGGAGAGTGAACCAAAGACTTGGAGCTCTCTCTTTTTCAACCTCAAAGGCGAAAGGATAGAATTGAGTATGGTTTGAATAAGTTGAGCGGACGACGATTACTTGAAGCTTAAGAAAGACTTCTCGGACCCAAGTAACCGGGAGAGCGAGCCAAAGACTTGGAACACTCTCTTTTTCATCGTAAAAAGGAATTATTTGAATGGCGTTTGAAAGATAGGATGTGGTTAAAGTATTTTAACAGATGAGGATTACTCGAAGCTTAAGAAAGACTTCTCGGACCTCAAATAATCGGAAGAGTGAACAAAAGACTTGGAGCTCTCTTCTTTTCTCATCTAAAATATTATATATTTAATATGATTAGAGTGTATTAATCGGATGACGATTACTCAAAGCTCAAGAAAGACTTTTTGAATTTTAAATAATAGGGAAAGCAAGCCAAAGACTTGGAACACTCTCTTTTTCATCCTAGGTGTTTAGAAAAATAGACTCGAATAAATTTATCGTTTTTAGAAGGGTTTTTTAGAAGACAATTGCTCGGGCTTAAGAAAGACTCCTCGGACCCAAACAATTGGGAGAGAGAACCAAAGACTTGGGGCTCTCTCTTTTTCATCTAATATTAAAATTGTGTTTAAATAGTTATTAAGTATTTTAGTTTGACTTAAAGAAAATTGCTTGATATGAATCAAGGTTTGAATTTTACGTATGGAAAGAGCAAAGTGGGATTAAAGGATAGGAGGTCCTACGGTATAGGGTAAGGTCGATGGCGAGGCCAAAGCACTCGACTTACAAGGATGGGAGGATTTGATATGATTAAGTGCTAATGAAAGTTGATGATTAATTACATTTGTTTTAAGATACTTGATGTTAGATCAAGTTTGGAAAAGAATTATATTTTAATTTTATATGTAAAGTGTGTAGCAAGCGTCGTTGTACAAAGCCCAAGAGGAGGCTATAAGGTCGATGGCGATCGTAAAAACAATCGGCTTACAATGGTGTTTGAAATTGGGCTTGACATTAAGTCAAGATATTAGTTTTTTTAAATAGGTTGAACAAACATGTGAACAACATAAATATAATTGAGATACGATAATAAAACATGTAAAAACATCACAAGAGAAAATAGTAACCTAAATAGAATGGGGGATAGGCTAATCTAGACATGCTAACCTAATTAACTACCTAATTAACTAAGGTTAGTAAAAGAAAAGAAATTAAACTAAATTATTTTAGATTATTTTAGAATTTAAAGAAAATGAATAAATAAATAATTAAGATAATTGTTAAATGGAATTTTAAAAATAAATTATTTTTGTGTTACTTTAAAAGAACTAACTAAAAGAATTAATCAATTATCTAATAGTATTAATTTATTAAATAAAAAGTTTTAACAAAATTAATTAAATTAGTAATAATTCAGAAAAGAAAATTAATAATGTTGTTTTTGAAGTGTTTGTTTTTTTTTATTTTTAAAATATATTAAAAACTAATAATAGAGTTAGTAAACAAATGGGCCAGCATTCAACCAAACAGGGGGTACAGTTCGAGATCAAATTGGGGCCATTAAAGTTGAAGCCCACACGGATGGAAAGGGAGGGTTCATGGAAAGCCACTAACAATCCAAACTGAAAGTCATTCCAACCTTCATCCATCGGTCAGACGAAATGGCGTACGTTGGGAAACTCCCGCCGCCCAAAAAAAACTTGGGAAGAAACAAATGCTAGGGAGATGAAACGACACAGAGGGATTCTCAATATCCATTGAAACCCCACCCTTTTTCTGGATAATGACAGCCAAACTACTTATTTTCCCAACACGCTTACCACATTTTCAAACAGAAAAGAACTCATGATCTTCAATCTCAATATTCGTATGAAACCAAACACATTCCTCCTCTTCCTCAAAAGTCTAAAATGCTTCGTCCCTCTCTCAAGACCTACGAATCCCCTCCCCAAACTCTGATCCTATTTCACTAAACCTAAACCTAGACGTACTAATCAAACGAGAAAAAAAACATCCAAAAACGGAAGAACAAAACGCAAGAAAAATTAAGAAGGATTCAATGAAGTTGCGGTCAAGTTGGTACCTGGTACGACTCCGATAGGGTTTCCGCCGTTTAATGATGGAACAAGCGCAGCAAGCCTTCCACCGTCACTCCTCACTCTTCAGCTTGAGCTTTTTTACTCTCGGTAAGTGATTTTGGGGGTTTTGTCGCCGCCGGTAGTTTTTAGGGTTTTTGTCTCCAAACTCAAAACTCGAGTGAACAGTGTTTATATAGAGTCTGATTAGGGTTAGGGTTTTTTCTTTCAATTTTCCGCCTCCCCCTTTGAGTGAATAGTAACCTGATATATACTGCTTGATGCTAGAGTTTTTTTCGATTCATGTAAACCTCTGGGTGAAAACAGCATGATTTCAAACCCCTTTCTTTGTGATTTCTTGTCTGTTAACCATTTTTGGGAATATTGTTTTTACCCAGATTTTCACTGCAAAAGATACCATTTTACCCCCTTTTTTCACCATAAACTCTTGCAATTTTTACTGTGTAATAGTATGGTTATTTTACTGTCAAGAACTCTTGATGTGGTATTCCTTAACTCATGTATGTGCTGCTCACACCTGGACTTAATTTTACTCACAGCAGGTTCACAATCATGAAGCGAAAAAGTCTTGACGTGAACGGAAAACCGCATTGCTGTTAGCTGACATTCGGTGTTTGAGACGGTGTCGTATTTTGATCAGAAACTCAAACCAAAGCTGAGCATTAAGACGCTCAAGTTGATGCTGCCTCATCTAGAGCATTGATGCCGCTTCGTTTCGCCTCTGCTGTAAAGACCTTGGTTGTGTCGTTTTATTTCCGTTTAGTTACGGTGGTGAGCTAGTTTCGAAACCTGCAGTGGTAAGAAAGTACAGGGGTTTTTAGTGGTCTATTATTAACATGTTACGGTTGTTTTCTTGGAATTCAAATCATATATGCTGCAACATCCATTCCAATGACCACTTTGCTAGTGTATCCGGCTTTGTCAATGGCAGATTTTAGCAACTCCAAACCTTCCTTGTTCTCCTGAATGTTAGGGGCAAAACCAACTTCGTTACCAACATTTACTACATCTTGACCATACTTCTTCTCAATCACAGCCTTCAAATGGTGATAGACTCTCACACCCATCTTCATGGCTACCTTGAAAGAGGAGGCTCCCATAGGAAGAACCATAAACTCCTGCAATGTATGCAATATGCTTGTAAAGAGGGATTTTTAGGACTCCAGCACCAGCTTTGCACGCTACAAGAGACACTGCCAATATGGAATTTTCCCCAAGCTTTTGTTTGCACCAACCTCACTCGTTAACAATTCCATCAAGCTATTGAACCATGAAATTGTCAATCCCAGTCTGCTTAGTTGGGTCTTTTCTGATCAATGTTGGGACAATGACAGTGTTCACACTATCGACATCCCTTGATACACCTTTTCCGAGATAGTCAGATCCTCCATCTCTTAAATTAAGAGCCTTATAAATACCAGGGGATGCACCGCTAGGAACAACGACTTTAGCGAAAGTGCCATTAGAGACAGTAATATCGACCTTAATGGTTGGATTGCCAAGACTGTCGAAGATGTGTTGTGTGTTGTAGTTGTTGTTCCGCTGAGCTACTGTCATCCCATGAAAGCTAAACATACTAACATATGACTTTAGAAATAGAATCCGGTCTGCAGCAATGGAAGCAACATCCAACAGAGCTGGCGGTGTAGACTTAATTGAGAAATTCTATCATCGCAACAATGGTGCATGAGGATTCTTGCAACAATGAAATCATACAATCTTTCGATCACAAGACGAAATGAGTAGCTTCGGTTCCAAAACACGTCCACGAACCTAAGCTTCCTCAACTCTGAAACACAAGAACCAACAGCTTCAATGCCTTTTCCGCTGGTAAGTTCGTAATTGTTCCCACATCAGCTCTTCAATATTCAACGTAGAAACATTACTCGTTAGTTATACGAGTTCTGAGACAGCAACAAGGCGAGGTACTTTATCCGAAGAAGAGAAAAATGCTATCATCTTTGTCGACGGTAATGACAATTAGCAATATCAGATATCCAGCATATTTGAATGACTCTAATATGCTTCTATATCTTCTGTATAAAATACATTTGTCCCTTTGACAGGAGCAGTAACTTCCAAGGTTGATGACCGTTGTTGTTCAGCAGCAGGATACCATGTGCATAAAGTCTTCCACTTTCATTTCTAAGATCCATGTAAACAGAATGTGAACCACATAGATCAGTGGATAAAATGGCTGGTATAGCGGATTTTCTAGTTTTGAAGTGTGGTGTCGTTGCTGCAGGTTTGTGATTTTTTTACAGGCTGTATGGTACAAATTTTTGGAAGTTTTGTGGTTTCCTTCATTCAAATGCGTGATTTTCATCTAGTTTGCATCAGGTCTTCGTATATTGTGGCAACATGCTGGTGATTTTTTTGGAGCAGGTATTGGCTGCAGATGGGTTTATTGTTTTGTAGGTTTTATTGTGTTTCTGTGGAGTAGGCGACTGGTTGTATCGTAGTAGTGGAAGCATTGGTTGCTAATATGTGTTGCATCTGAAAGTTACTACAAGTTTTATGTAATGGTGTGGGAACGTGCGATGCAGAATGGAAGCTTGTAGCAGATGCAGAATGTAGGGTGTGGTTTGGAGGCTTGTAGCAGCGTGACTAAATTGTAATTCATGTACAGGATGTAACATCATTGAATTTGTAACACATTGGCATTGCTTATGATGGAATTGTACCGTGAGTAGCACTGTGAATTACTACACCTGTACCTCCAATCTTATTGATACGCAGCTTTTCAATTATCATTAATCCGATCCAGTTGTAACTTTGAATCTGAAATTGTGGGCTGTTTTTTTCATTAAATCAAATGAACTTTGTAGCATTCTCTATTTATTTTATTGCTTTTTTTTCCTCAATTCCAAATAATTTACGGTGCATTGGTATATGGATTCCCCTTTGAAAATGTTTGCATTGGTTTAGAATATGCCCCTTTGAAATAAAAATGCTTACTATGTGTGAACCATGATTTAGGAAAATGTAATTGCAAGCAAAACCCCTCCATTCTTCAACCATAGGGTCCCACCTCCTGACAAATAGTGATACCATCCAAGCATTAATCTTGACAATAACCTTTCACATCTCGGTTTGTGACATAATTTCATTGATTTGGCTCACTCTGTCTTGGAAACTCTTGTGACAATCTGAACTAAAGCTTGACTTCTTACGAATATATGTTTGTTACATAATAAACTAAGCATGACTCAGACATCAATCTAAAATGGCTCAAAGTAAACTAACTCAAGATCTAAAATATTTTGAACTATCTTGGAGTTAAGTCGAATACTATGAGACTCACTTGAATCGTGATTATCTTACCAGCTCTTGGCTAATTGCTCATAAAAATGAAAACACCCCTTCCCATAGAAATTCAACAGACTTTGTAAAGCCTATGATCCCAATGAACACACTGATAACCTTCTTGAAATACCATCAAGCGACACGAATACTTGATATAAGAGGATGAGGGGTAGGACAAATTTGGGGTATGACACATAGTATTGGTAGATCCAAATATTATATCATCCACATAAATTTGACAAATAAGAAGATCTTTCTTAATTGATTTACAAAAGAGTGTTGTATCCACTTTGCCTCTGATGAAATTTTTCTCCAGAAGAAAATTGCTCAATCTCTCATACCAAGCTCTGGGAGCTTGTTTTAAACCATATAGAGATTTCTTTAGTTTGAAAACATGATCTGGAAATTTTTCATTTTCAAAACCAGGAGGTTGGTGGACATAAATTTCTTCTTCTATAATACCATTAAGAAAGGCACTTTTAACATCCATCTGATACAGAGTGATGTTATTTTGTGCAGCAAATGAAATAAGAAGGCGTATAGATTCTAACCTTGCCACTGGAGCATAAGTTTCAGTGTAATCAATACCTTCTTGTTGATTGTACCCTTGAGCTACAAGCCTTGCCTTATTTCTTTCAACTTCTCCTTTCTCATTTAGCTTATTTCTGAAGACCCATTTTGTACCAATTATATTGAATCCTTGTGGTCTTTGAACTAGATCCCATACATCATTTCTGGTGAATTGATTTAGCTCTTCTTGCATGGCAATAATCCAATCATTGTCTTGCAGAGCTTCATCTACAGAAGATGGTTCAATTTCTGACACCAGTCCAAATAGTGATGCTTCAGATGATCTTAGAAAGGATCTTGTTCTGATGGGATCATCCTTCTTTCCAATAATGACATTCTCTGGATGAGAAGCTTTAATTCTGAATGATGATCCTCTAACAGTTGATTCTTCAGAAATGTTTAGATTGTTCATCTGAGAAGTTAAAGGAATAGCATCTGGCGTTGCTTCTGGTTCCTTCACTTGAATTTTGTCTGCTTCTGGGACTTCAGAGTCAATGAAGACTACTTCTCTATCTACAGAGTTTTCAGACTGCTTTGGCTTTTCAGAGCCAAGCTTATCATCAAATCTGACATGAATGGATTCTTCCACAATCTGTGTCTCAGTGTTGTATACTCTATAGCCTTTAGAGCGTTCAGAATATCCAAGCATGAAACACTTATGTGCTTTGGAATCAAACTTGTTCAGATTTTCCTTAGTATTTAACATATAGCAAATACATCCAAAAGGATGAAAATATGAAATGTTGGGCTTTTTGTTCTTCCACAGTTCATATGGAGTCTTTTTCAGAAGAGGTCTTACAGACACTCTGTTCTGAATATAACAGGCTGTGTTGATTGCTTCTGCCCAAAAGTGTTTTGCCAGATTTGTCTCATTGATCATGGTTCTATCCATTTCTTGCAGAGTTCTGTTTTTCCTCTCTACAACCCCATTTTGTTGTGGAGTTCTAGGACAGGAAAAATCATGAGCAATGCCATTTTCAGAAAAATATTTTTCAAAATATTTATTTTCAAATTCACCACCATGATCACTTCTGACTTTTATAATCTTGAAATCCTTTTTATTCTGGACTTGCTTGCAGAAGTCAAAGAACACAGAATGTGACTCATCCTTGTGTTTTAAGAACTTTACCCATGTCCATCTACTATAGTCATCAACAATGACTAATCCATACTTCTTGCCTCTGATGGATGCAGTTTTCACTGGTCCAAATAGATCAATATGAAGTAATTCTAGTGGTTTGGAAGTAGAAACAACATTTTTTGATTTAAAAGATGATTTTGAAAACTTCCCTTTTTGGCATGCTTCACAAAGAGCATCTGAGGTGAACTTCAGATTAAGGAGTCCTCTAAAAAGATTAAGTTTATTAATCTGAGATATACGTCTCATATTAATATGGCCCAATCTTTTGTGCCAGACCCATTGCTCTTCATTAACAGACAAGAGGCATTTAACATTTTGAACTTTAAGTTCTGAAAGATTTATTTTATAAATGTTGTTTTTCCTCTTACCACTAAATAGGATAGAGCCATCCTTTTGACTAATAGCTTTACAACATTTTTGATTAAAGGTAATATCATAACCATTGTCACTTAATTGACTTATGGACAATAAGTTATGCTTTAACCCTTCAACAAGTAAAACATTAGTAATAGAGGGAAGTTTACCATTTCCAATGGTGCCAGATCCAATGATCTTGCCCTTCTAGTTCCCTCCAAACTTCACGTCACCTCCAGATCTAAGTTCCAGGCTTTGGAACATAGACTTTTCTCTTGTCATGTGTCGTGAGCATCCAGAGTCCAGGTACCATTATTGGCGTCCTGACCTTGCTGCTAAGAACATCTGAAACAGGAATTATTTTACTTTTAGGTACCCAGATCTTCTTGGGTCCTTTGGGGTTAGTTGATTTGTAGGTTTGTCTAAACTTCTGTGTTTCAACATAATGTTTATTCTGACTTGCCTTTGGTTTAAACACATAAGTATTCTTCTCAGAGCTTGTGTGTTTAATGTCATTTAAGTGACCAAATTTAAATTGAGAATACAGAGGTGTCTTCTTGATGAAAAGTTTGTCAACAGATTTTGGATTACTTCCAGAGGAAGATTCATATCCAATACCTCTTCTGTTGTTCCCACTAACACCATAGGTCATAGAAGCCATCTTGCTTCTGTCTATGCTCTTAGTAAGGAATCTCTGAAAGCTAGAGTCATATTTTTCTAAAATGTTTTCACATGACTTAGTCTCAGATTCAGATTCTTGTTGAGTTATTTCAACGTCATTTTTTATTTTCAGATTAATTTCTTTTTGCTCAACAAGTTCTGTCTTCAGAAGATCAATCTCAGATTCAAGACTGCTTTTCAGCTTCTTGTATTTGAGTTTGATATTGTCATAGCTTTTCAGAACTTCTGATAATACTTTTATAAGTTCTTCTTTAGTAAGTGTAGCCATTACCTCTTCAGCGTCATCGTCAGATTCAGAATCTGATTCATATCCTGAGGTTCCTTCCTCCTGATCTTCTGTGCTGGCCATCAGTGCAACATTGGCACATTCTTCTTCTGATTCAGAAGATGATTCAGATTCATCTGAGTTATCCCATGTTTCCATTAGAACCTTCTTCTTTTTGTTAAACTTCTTCTTGGGTTTTTCTTTTTGAAGTTTGGGGCAATCATTCTTGTAATGCCCAGGTTCTTTGCACTCATAGCACACAACTTCTTTCTTGCCAGATCTTCTGTGCCCAGAAGATTCCCTTCTATGATCAGATTTTCTGAAGTTGTTGAACTTTTTTCCCTTGTGCTTCCAGAGTCTGTTGATCCTTCTGGACAGCATGGATAATTCATCTTCTTCTTCAGAAGAAGATCCTTCAGAGCTTTCTTCAATAACCTGCAAAGCTTTAGCATATTTATTAGATTTTAAAGCAACAGATTTACCTTTTTCTTTCTTCTGAGGTTCATCTTCCTCAAGCTCAATTTCATGGCTCCTTAGTGAGCTGATGAGTTCTTCTAAAGAGATCTTGTTCAGATCTTTAGCCATCTTCAAGGCAGTCACCATTGGTCTCCATCTGGTAGGTAGACTTCTGATGATTTTCTTTACATGATCTGATGTGGAGTATCCCTTGTCCAGAACCTTTAGTCCAGCTGTAAGTATTTGGAATCTGGAGAACATAGCTTCAACAGATTCAGAGTCTTCCATCTTGAAGGCCTCATACTTCTGGATCAGAGCCAGAGCCTTTGTTTCCTTGACTTGAGAGTTTCCCTCATGAGTCATCTTTAAGGATTCAAACATATCAAATGCAATTTCCCTGTTTGTAATTTTTTCATACTCAGTATGAGATATTGCATTCGATAATATTGTTCTGGCCTTGTGATGATTTCTAAAATCTTTCTTCTGAGCATCTGTCATAGATTTTCTGTCTATCTTCTTGCCATTCCCATTTGTGGGATGAACATATCCATTTATGACCAGATCCCATAAATCAGCATCATATCCAAGGAAAAAACTTTCAATTCTGTCTTTCCAGTAATCAAATTTCTCCCCATCAAACATAGGGGGTTTGGTGCTGATTCTGTCCCTTTCTTCATATTTATTGTTAATGTTGGATATTGTATTATCAGCCATAGTAACAACTAAATATATATCAAAGTATTTATCTCTGGATCTTTACTATCACTGTTAAGTGGTAGCACACACAGAACCGGAGCTTTGATGCCAACAGAAGGTGAGATAATACTTAGAAGGGGGGTTGAATAAGTATGAAAGATTAAAACTTAGAATTAAAACACAAGTATTTTTATCCTGGTTCGTTGAACTCAACTACTCCAGTCCACCCTTCCTAGAGTGATTTGCCTTTCTCAATCAAGGACTTAATCCACTATTTAATCAAACAGATTACAATAGTAACACCTAAGAACAACTGTTCTTAGTCTTCTCAAGAGCTACTGATTCCAACTGAATCCTCTTAAGGAAATCTTTTACAATCAATGTAAAACTATTACAAGAGTAAGAATGCTTCTAAAAAGCTTTTATCACAACTGTGATATTTCTCTTAAGTTTAAGTACAATGAAATTAATTCTAAGAATGAATATGAAAATATGAGAGCTTGAATGTTTTTAATTTCTTTTCAGCAAAACGTCTAACTGAAGAATTTGGTGGAGTCTTGCTTTTATAGGCAGCTGATCCAAGGTGAGCTGCACATTGAGAAGAGTGTCCAAAAGGTCTGAGCCTTTTTGTCTTCACATCAAGTGACCTTTCCTAGAAGAAGAAAGCACAGAAAAATCCTTTTTGTCTGTGTTCTTGTGTCTAGCATAAATAAGGAAAGAGACGTTTGATTTACTCCAACGGATATAATCTTTGAATATTTCTTCTTCAGTTTTCAGCAAGTTCATCAGAGTCTAATTGGGTCAGAGTCTTCTGATGATGATCCGAGCTTGCTGGATCAGAGTCTTCTGCAGCAGGTGTGCTTTTAGCGTGTTAATTACCAGAGCATATTTGAGACAGAACTTCAGTACTGGCAGCTTTAGTACTTTCAGAATCTTCTGTAGAAACTATGCTTTGAGAAGCTCTTCATACAAAATTCTTCTTTGCTTCAGATGCTTCTGACTTGCTTCAGATTCTTCTGGAGCTTCTGCTTCAGATTCTTCTGGAGCTTCTGCTTCAGAATCTTCTGGAGGCTACGCTCAGAATCTTCTGTTGACAGCAATCAGATTCTTCTAATGTATGCATCTGGCGCTACAGAGTCTAGCTAATTTCTTGTGTTCAATTCTGATTTGCTTCTGGAGTGTTAATATCTTTACTATCTGCAGTAAAAACTCTCAAGCAAATTTTAGAGTATATAATTCTTAAATACAAAATTTCCTAATAGTTATCATCAAAACATAGAGATATTATTAAGAACCAATCTTTGTTCTAACAGGCTCAAACATCAATCCTGGCGGTGCCATTCCTACTCCTACGAATGCAATCCCCACTCCTGGTGGCACAATCCTTACTCCTGTTGGCGCAAGCACAATCCCTACTCATGGTGGTGGTGTAGTTCCCCCTCCAATCCACTTCGATGATCACGAAGGTTTCTACAACCCTCACGGCGACTTGGCCGTAGACGCTTCCGGAGCATTGACTACTGATTTGGAGAAGAAAGTACTTGCCTTGCAAGAGACAGTCAAAGGACTACAAGGCCTAAGCACTTTTGGGTTAGATGCCGCAGATATGTGTTTGGTGCCCGGTGTTAAAATTCCACTCAAATTCAAAGTCCCCGATTTTGAAAAATACAAAGGGACCAGCTGTCCCCGAACCCACATCCGATCCTATTGTAGGAAGATGACTGCCTACTCTGATGATGAAAAACTGCTAATGCATTTCTTTCAAGATAGCCTCAGTGGGGCATCCCTTGAATGGTACATGTTTTTGGAAGGTACATATATCAAGACATGGAAAGAGTTAGCCGAGGCATTTTTGAAACACTACCAATACAATTCTGACATGGCGCCTAACTGCACGCAACTCCAAGGCTTGACCCAGAAATCTGGTGAAGCATTCAAAGATTATGCCCAAAGGTGGAGGGACTTAGCTGCTAGAGTCCAGCCTCCTCTTCTTGAAAGAGAATTGACCGATATGCTCATGGGGACTCTTCAAGGTCCTTTCCTAGAATACTTGGCTCGATGCACATCTTATGTGTTCTCAGATTTAGTCATGGCTGGTGAGAGGATAGAAAACATGATAAAGATTGGGAAGATTCAAAATGCTGATGGAGTTTCTGGTGGATCTAAGAAGTGTCGCAACTGCGAAAAACAACCGGCAGAAAAAAAACAGAAGAGTCGCCACTTTCGTTATTTATCCTAAAGAGAGGGAAAGGAAACGATCAGAAAATCCTAATGAAAAAGGGAAAGACAAGGTCATTGCAACCATGTCTGGATTCGGGAGTCGGTTACGCAAGGGGAAGGTATTAGCACCCCTCACGCATTGTTGTCTATCTAAAAGGGTGTGTTGAAACTACCTAGCTAAGGGTCTCAGGGACAAAAGAAAAAAAGAAAGGAGGAGGACTCGACATAGCATCGCTGCTATGGGCCTACGTATTCCCGTTTAGAACGATAAATCAGAGTCAACATAGTTCGGCTAACTACGGGTAAAGAGGGGGGAAGGTTGCTCCCTAAGACATCGCGTCTTATACCTACGTACTTTCATCTGGTATGAAAGATCAGAGAAAATGTAGTTCGGGATAAAAGGACCACAGGCTGGTTCAAAAGTTTTTTAGGCCCGAGTAGGATTAACAATCAGTTCTAGCAGTTTGGTGTATGCAGCTCGACCATTGGAGACTTAGGCGTTACCGTTTGCGATAGAACTAAGAGTTAACAACACTCTTTTTCTGAAAAGATTTTCCTGATTAGAATCCCGAAGGATGAAAAAGGTTTGAAGTGTTTTTGTGTTTTTTTGAGAAGAAGTGTTTTAAATTTGAGTGTTCATAATGTATGTTGTACTAAAGTCTAAAACCTAGGATCGAATGCGTCGCATATCGTCCTAAGGACGTATACTAAACACTCTAGGCAATTGAGAGGTGGCCACTCAATCACCATTTCCCAAGTATAAGGCTCATGGCACAACATCCATTATCTTTATTAAGTGGATTGAAGTTGTTTGAAGATGAGAAGAGAAATGGACAAACTAAAGGGGAACTAATCAATCCTAAAGTTGTCATGCAATGGTGATCCTAAGATTGAGATTCAAAAGGGAGCTACTTAATGTTATCATACATGTTTAGAACCCTAATGTCTATCATAACTTCTTTTGAACAAGAGAGGTTATAAATCCTAAGGGAATAAAGACAAAAGAAGAAGAAGAAACAACAAAAGAAACATGCAAATGGAAGAATGCACACATTGAATGCACAAGTATAATGAAAGTGGGAGGAAAATAGTGTGGGGCAGTAGCCACCACAAGCTCATCTCAACCAAGCATGCACATGGGAAATGCCAAGAAGAAAGGATAAGAAGAAGTGCACAAAAGGAACCACACAAAAGGAGATATCACACAAACAATGCAAGCATAAGACATATGGAAACCCTAAATGGAAGCAACAAAAGGAATGCCCAAACCAACAAGAAATGAACATAATTTTGACCTAAAAATGAACATACAGCAAGCTCAACATGTCTAATATGTGAAACAAGAAGATTTGAGAGCTCAATGGATCCACAAAGGTCATTTCCAATTCAAACTAGGTCATGCACTTGTATGAACCTTCCTTGGAGGTAACTTGACTTGACAGTTACCTCAAAACTAGGAAAATGGTTCAAAAATTGACAAGTAAAATACAAGAGATGCACAAACATGTTGGCAACCAGAGGCCAAAAACACAAAGCCAATATCCCCTAAAAGCACCATCAAAAGAAAATAATATTCAAGATGTACCACTTTGAAATGGGAGAATCGAGGGTCAAAAGAAAAGCCACAAAAGTCAACCAATCAGGGGGAAAATGGTCCTCAAAATTTAATCAACTCATCATGGATATGAGGATTTAATTTTAGTCATTGGACCCAAAGGAAAAGAGAGAAACAAATGCAAGAACAAACAATGTCACAGTTTAACTCATTTAAAACAACTCCAATATTTAATTCCTTTTTTAATTGAAAATAAAATCAAAAAATAAAATAAAAATATCCTAAAAATAAAGGACATCTCAAAGTTCATAGAAAATATTTTTGTGGATTTTTAGGAGCATTGGAGCTATTTTATATGATTTAAATTGAAACGGAAATAAAACAAAATAAAAGAAAGAAAATAAAAAGAAAAATAAAAAATGTTGGTGCCAATAGCAAATAAATCCAGTTCAAACTGGCAATGGGCCCAGCAAGGGGGCACTAATAGAATACACGTCCAAGCCGAATCAGAAAAACAAAGTCAAGCCTGGCAATCAAGTGTGGTATGGTCAACTGAGGTGCAGCATGGAAATCATTGTGAAGCGCGTGATCAAATAGTAAAACAATCAGGAGGCTCAGATGGTGCCAACACATTAATGAATATTTGAATGTGATCAAGTGTGTGCAGCATATGAGAGTGTACCATGTTTCTTAATTTCATGCATTGGATTGAAAATAAAACAAATCAGATGGACCAAATTATGACACCACATCATCTCCTTCACAAAATAAAAGGAGGGAACCAGGTGGTGGCCGAACTACAACTCCGATCATCTTCTTCAATTTTCCGGCCACCGTGAGTCAAGCAACAACACACAGCATCAATATCTCACCAAATTTGACAAATCTTATATGAAAATTCATCTACAGATCATGCTGAGTTCAAATCTAGCATCCATTTTCATTAATTGTGCATAACAAGATCAAATCGAAACAAGACATATTTGTGCACCAAAATCAAAAGTTCACAAAACACATTCAATTTTGTCTAGAAATCATCTACATGTTATGGAGATCATAGATCAAGCAAGAATTAAGCACAAAAGCTCAAGAATATATTACACCAAGTCCAAACAGTTTGGAGCTCACAACATCAACCATCACAAATGCCAGTTTGTTTTAGTGATTAATGATCTACATGTTTCCTAGGTCTCAAGTATGCAAAAATGGCAAAGAATCATGGAATATTCAAAGAGAAAAGTTGATTTGAAGATACCTAGTGGAGAACTTCCACTGAGCCTTTCAACTCTTGATGAAGCTCAAAGATAAATGTCCAGAAACGTCCAGTGATCCTTCCTAGAGATGTTTGCAAGCTTGATTTACCCTGAATCTTGCTGATTCTCCAAAATCGTGTTTTAACTTTTCACCACTTTTTTCAAATGCTCTTGATCCAATTCTGCTTCCAATTCGTGTTTTTGATGGAAATAAAGCCCAATGGCAGTTTGTACAGCCCAATTGCAAATCCAACTTTTCTTCACTTTTTGCTTTGTAAGACTGCACGAAAATGGCTTGCAATCAGCTCCAATATGATTCATTTTGCTTGCTGAGACTTCAACCTGATCATGTGGACACAAATCATCCCTTGAATTAATCCAAAGGTTAATATTTAATTATCACTTTTTCACTTGAAAGTGCCATTGAAAAACTCATGAAAATGGTACCAAAATGAAAATTCAAGATAGGCATCATGTTTAGTACATCTTTGTGAGTCAAAAAATGCATAAACATGTCTTGTTTTGGTTAGAAATGAATTAATTTGATTTTTCCCCTTTTAAGACTTTTCCTTGAAAATTCTCATACCAATTCTTCACTCTAAGCCAAATCCATGACTTCTTAAGGTTTGATTGAGCAAATGACACCATTTGGAGCAAGTTTCGTGTTGGAGAAATTTCCTTTTGAAGTGTGCAAGATGGTGAAATGGACCTATAATTTTATGACCTATAATTTCATTTTCCCAAAATACCCCTGACTTGCAAGACTCGGTACATCCTTCTAGATAAAAAATGGCTTGGAAGTTGGTTGACTTTTGTTGACCAAAATTACATTCATCTGAGAACCTGTAACTTGTCAGCATCATAACTTGAGTTCTAGAAATCAGATGAATGACTTCTAGTACTCAAAAGAAATATAAGAACATGCTCTACAAGTTTTAGGTTGGTCAAAAGTTGAGATGAGACTTCTATCTTGAGATAGGTGGTCTTGAAGTTAGGCACTGAACAAGGGATTTTACACTGAGAACCCTAATTTAGTAACTTCTCACACTCTTGATTCTTGATGAATTAATCTTGAAATGATATCTAATGTATCTTAACACAACATTCCATGACCCCAAAGACTTGAAATTGAGTCTTAATCTCCTTTGATTTCACAGTTGACTGAGGATTTACCAGATGAAAATCCTAGATGCAACATTCTTGACTGTGGCTTGTTCCACTTCACACAACAACTTGAATAAGCTCCAACATGGCTCTCAAAGCACTCAATGAGCTCTCTCAACATCCCATATCCATAATCATGAATTCACAATCCTCTGATGCTCTTCAACTGGCCTCCAAGCTAGGAGCTGACCCACATACATCCATCCATCCTTTCACAAGACTACTGACCACTTCTAGATGACTTGATGACCATTCAAACTTAAGTAACACCCCTTGCTTAGGATCAACATCTTGAGTAGACTCCTCTTGCTATGCACAACCTCTTGATCCCCTGTAAAATGAAAAAGAATTCTATGCAATGCAAATGCTAGAACAAAATGAAATGAAACACAAGCCAGCTAAAGAAAAAGGTTGGGTAAATTTTGGGGTGCAATAAGAAGCTCTACCAAGGTTTCGCAAGAAAAAGAGAAGGCGAAACGAGCGTTGCCTTGATGGATAAGGGGAAAAATCCAAAGCATACCAAGGCTCTTATCATCATGTGGCCACTGTTACTCCAAATCAACCTCTCTCCGTACCTGCAAGCCAACCGACTGTTTAAGTCCCCTACCAACAACAAGGTCAAGGCTATTATCAGGGTTCGCCAAGACAAAGGAGACCTGAGAAAAGATTCAATCCCATTCTAAAAACATATGCTAGGTTGCTTCCACTTTTGCTTAAGGGTTCCTTAGTATAGTTGAGAGAAATGAAAGCTCCTCCCGTTGTCCTACCTCCCGGCTATGATGCAAATGCCCGTTGCGAATTCCATTGTGGAGCTCCCGGACATAATATTGAAAACTGCAATGCTTTGAAGTATGTGGTACAAGATCTCATTGATTCAAAAGCCATCAATTTCACCAAAAATACTCTCAATGTGACTAATAATCCAATGCCAAAACATGCTACAAACATGATTGAAGAATCTAGAGGGAAGAAGTTGGTGCCAGAAGTTGATAAGATGAAGACCCCCTTTGCAGTTGTTAAAGAACAATTGTTAATGAAGAATATTGTCCCAGGATGTACCGAAGATTGTCAATACTGTTTAAAAGATCCCCAAAATTGTTATGAATTGAAAATGGGCATCTAAAATTTGTTAGATCAAGGCGTCATATTGATAGAACAGATATCAAATGCCGAAGAAGTGGCAACTCTGGATATTCCCTATGATCTGATGGAGATCACTTACGATGAAGAGCTGTTGAACAATCCGTATGGTCAGAATCGTACGCCTTTGACAATTCCATGTGACGAAGGTTAGTATCCTGTCCAAGTTCCACTACAAATCATGTATGATGTTGCACCTCTAATAATCCCATGTGATCAACCTCATGCGCCTTTGGAAATCCCTTGTGATTATGATTGGCATTCTGTTCAGACCCCATATAATTATGTTCGTGAACCATTGCAGATACCGTATGATCAAGTAGAGATTCCGCTGTCTCCACCTTCACTCGCTCCGTTAGTGATATCTACGCCTGCTCTTTTCCCTTTTGAGAGCACCAAGGTTGTCCCTTGGAAATATGAGCCAACTGTTTACATTAATGGACAGAAGGTGGATGAAGATGTGGTGAAAGTCGACAGTTCTGTAGAAAACCTGGTTGGAACCGGTGGAATTACTAGAAGTGGGAGGAATTTTGCGCCCGTACCACCACCAAACAGTACAAATGAGAAGCAACCAATGATTGAGCAGGGGTAAACTTCTACTCAAAAAGGAAATCCCAATGAAGATGTTGAAGAATTCCTATGAATCATCCAAAAAAGTGATTATAAGGTGGTTGACCAGCTCAACCAAACGCCTTCAAAGATTTCAATGTTGTCACTGTTAATGTGCTCCCCTGCTCATCAGGAGTCATTGATCAAGTTTTTGAAGACTGCTCATGTTCCCCAAGAAATATCTATTGTGCAATTCGAAGGAGTTGTGTCGAATATTACCTCCGCGCATATTCTAAGCTTCAATGATGGAGAGTTACCCCCCGAGGGGAAGAATCATAATAAAGCTTTACACATTTCCATCGAATGTGTTGATGTTGTTTTGTCAAGGGTGTTGGTAGACACTGGATCATCTTTGAATGTCTTACCAAAGAATTTGTTGGCCAAACTGACCATCGAAGGATTGATGATGAAGCCCAGTTCAGTGATATTAAAAGCTTTTGATGGAGCGAGAAGGACTGTGATAGGGGATGTTGATCTCCCTATCAAAATAGGACCTCACACTTTCATTATCATATTCTATGTGATGGATATCTACCCGGTGTACAGTTGTTTGCTAGGTCGTCCTTGGATTCATGCAGCCGGTGCTGTAACATCCACTCTGCATCAAAGGCTAAAGTTCATGATTAACAATCAGCTTGTCGTCATCGAGGGAGAAGAGGATATGCTAGTAAGTCATCTGTCTTCATTTTTCTATGTGGAAGTGGGAGGGGAAGTTCATGAGACCCCTTTTCAAGCATTTGATGTGATAAGTGTGGAAATGATCCCTGCTAAGAAGGAGGAAAAGAAGTCAGAAAGGTATGGATCCCCCATGGTTACTTGGAAGGATACAAAGACTATAATCAAGGCCGGTCACCCTGAAAGTTGGGGAAAAGTGTTGGAGCTACCTATCAACAAGAACAGAGCTGGTTTGGGTTACCCTGGTGGTCACAAAGTTTAGCAGAAGACAGTCGTTGACAAGGACAAAGGGTTCATCCTTCCACTCAGCTTCATTAGTGGTGGACATATGGTAGATGATCAGGTGACCTTTGTGGAAGCTGAAGATGATGCACTAAATCAAGCCTGCATGGTGTACCCAAGAGCACCTAATCAACAACTCAACAATTGGACTGTTATGGAGATACCAGAAGTCACCTTTGTCGAAGAGTAATTTTCCTTGTTTGCTTTCAAATCCTATGTTCTGCCCAAGGTATAAGGATTATTTTGTAGGCCCCCCATGTTTTTAATTAATATTTATCATGAATGAAATGAACCTTTTGCATTCAATTGTGTTCCCTGTCTTTCTTTTTTATTTTTGCATAAATAAATGGCAATGTTTTCTTGCATTTTCCTTTTTTTCATCTTCTCAAAATAAAGCATAAATCACCAATCATGCAGATCTACCCCAGATTCCATTGATAACGATACTGCTACGGTTCCATATGACTTCGATAACCCAATCTACCACGCTGATGAGGATTGTGAGGAAGACTATGAGCTCCCCGAAGAGTTAGCCAGACTATTGAAGCAAGAAATAAAGATCATTCAACCGTATCAAGAGTCAGTGGAAGTTATCAATATTGGAACCGAGAAGGATAAGAAAGAAGTCAAGGTAGGTGTTGCCCTAGAAGAGAATGTGAAGAGAATACTGATCGAGCTCTTACACGCGTATGCAGATGTGTTTGCTTGGTCATACCAAGACATGCCTGGATTGGATTCAGACATCGTGGTGCACAAATTGCCACTCAAGGAGGATTGTCCGCCTGTAAAGTAGAAGATGAGACGAACTCGACCTGACATGGCCCTTAAGATTAAGGAGGAAGTGAAAAAGCAACTTGATGCCGGATTCTTGGTAGTATCAAAATACCCTAAATGGGTCGCCAACATTGTACCTGTGCCTAAAAAAGGTGGTAAGGTGCGGATGTGCGTTGACTACAGAGACCTGAATAGAGCCAGCCCAAAAGATGACTTTCCGCTGCCACATATTGATGTGTTAGTGGATAATACGGCTCAATTCTCTGTGTTCTCTTTCATGGACGGTTTCTCCGGATACAACCAGATTAAAATGGCTCCAGAGGATATGGAAAAGACTACCTTCATTACCCCTTGGGGAACCTTCTGCTATAAGGTTATGCCATTTGGTCTGAAGAACGCTAGTGCGACATATCAACGAGCAATGGTGACTCTCTTTCATGATATGATTCATAAAGAGATCGAAGTCTACGTTGACGATATGATTTCAAAATCTCAAACTGAAGAGGAACATCTCACCCACTTGGAAAAGTTATTTATAAGGCTGAGAAAGTTCAGGCTAAGGCTCAATCCGAACAAATGTACCTTTGGGGTAAGATCTGGTAAATTGCTAGGTTTTATCGTGAGCCAAAAGGGAATTGAAGTCGATCTTGACAAAGTAAAAGCTATCCAAGATATGCCAGCTCCAAGAACAGAGAAATAGATTTGTGGTTTCTTAGGGAGGTTAAACTACATTGCCAGATTCATATCTCATCTAACAGCCACCTGTGAGCCAATATTCAAGTTGCTTCGCAAAGATCAAGCAATCGTGTGGAATAACAATTGCCAAAAAGCATTTGAGAAAATAAAAGAATATCTGCAAGAGCCACCGATCTTGATGCCTCCCGTGTCAGGAAGACCTCTCATCATGTACTTGACCGTTCTGGAAGGATCCATGGGATGCGTGTTTGGGAAGCATGACGAAATGGGTAGAAAGGAGCATGCTATCTACTACTTAAGAAAAAAGTTGACTGACTGTGAAAGAGATACTCAGTGTTGGAAAAGACCTGTTGTGCGCTCGCATGGGCTGCCAAACGCTTAAGGCAGTATATGTTGACCCATACCACATTGTTGATATCAAAGATGGATCCAATCAAGTACATCTTCGAGAAGCCTGCTCTCACCGGATGAGTAGCCCGTTGGCAAATGGTACTGACAGAATATGACATCCAGTACGTCTCATAAAAAGCTATCAAAGGGAGTGTGTTATCTGAATATCTTGCCCATCAACCTGTGGAAGATTACCAGCCTATGCGTTTTGACTTCCCTGATGAAGATATCATGTTCGTCAGAGACTATGAGACAATAGGCCCAGACGAAGGACACGAACCAGGATCGCAATGGACGCTCGTGTTTGATGGCGCTGCAAATGCTCAAGGCAATGGAATAGGGTCAATCCTCACCTCTCCTACCGGTTTCCATATTCCATTCACTGCAAGATTACGTTTCGAATGCACCAACAATATGGCTGAATATGAAGCATGTAACTTTGGAATCAAAGCCGCTATTGATCACAGAATCAAGATTTTGGACGTGTATGGGGATTTGGCTCTAGTCATCAGTCAAGTCAGAGGCGATTGGGAAGCACGTGACAGCAAACTAGTTCCATATCGGGATCACGACTTAAAGTTAATCCCATACTTTGATGAGATCACTTTCAATCACATTCCTAGAGAAAGTAATCAATTGGAAGATGCTCTTGCCACATTGCCATCCATGTTCAAAGTTAAGTGGAAGAATGAGGCACCCACCATCCACATTAAACATCTTGATGAGCCTGCCCACTGTCTGGAAGCAGAGTTAACAACTGACAATCAACCTTGGTTCTATGATATCAAAAGGTATCTAGAAAGGCAAGAGTATCCAGAAAACGTTTCCATCACAGACAAGAAGTATTTAAGAAGGCTTTCGTCCAAATTCTTCTTAAGCGGAGATGTGCTTTACAAGCGAAACTATGACTCGGTCTTGCTCAGATGCGTGGATAGACACGAAGTCGACCAAATCATAAACGAAATCCATGAAGGCTCTTTTGGTACACATGCCAGTGGACACACGATGGTTAAGAAGATTTTGAGGGCTGGTTATTATTGGTTGACGATGGAAACTGATTGCTATCGTCACATGCAAACATGCCACAAATGTCAAATCTATATAGATAAGATGCATGTGCCGCCAGTTCCTCTAAATGTATTGACATCGCCTTGGCCCTTCACCATGTGGGGAATAGATATGATTGGACGCATCGAGCCAATTGCTTCAAACGGTCATCGTTTCATCTTAGTGGCCATTGACTACTTCACTAAATGGGTGGAAGCCGCGTCTTATGCCAATGTCACCAAACAAGTGGTCACTCGCTTTATCAAGAAAGAAATCATTTGTCGTTATGGGGTCCCAAATAAAATCATTACTGACAATGGTTCAAACCTAAATAACAAGATGATGAAGGAATTGTGTGAAAGTTTCAAGATCGAGCATCACAAATCATCACCATATCGCCCAAAGATGAATGGCGTTGTTGAGGCAGCGAACAAAAACATCAAGAAAATTGTTCAGAAAATGGTGAAAACATACAATGATTGGCAAGAAATGCTACCATTTGCTTTGCATGGCTACCGCACTTCAGTGTGCACTTCTACTGGGGCAATTCCATTTTCTCTTGTATACGGCATGGATGCGGTACTCCCCGTCGAAGTAGAAATTCCTTCCTTGAGAATTTTGACCGATGTCAAGCTCGATGAAGCAGAATGGGTGCAGGCGAAATTTGATCAACTTAATCTCATTGATGAAAAGCGCATGACAGCCATCTGTCATGGTCAGCTTTACCAAAAGCGGTTAAAGAGGGCGTTTGATAAGAAAGTTCGCCCCCGAGATTTCGAAATAGGAGACTTGGTATTAAGAAAGATTCTACCAATCCACAGAGACCCAAGGGGCAAATGGACACCTAACTATGAGGGTCCATATGTTGTGAAGAAGGTTTTCTCCGGAGGAGCCTTGATATTATCCAACATGGACGGTGAAGATCTGTCATCCCCTGTAAACGCAGACGCAGTCATATATACTACGCTTGAAAGCAAACCCGGTGGACAACAAAAAGAAAAGTCCAGGCAAAAATTAGGGTTAAAATAAAAAATAATAATGAATACCCGATAAGTTGAAAACCCTTAGGGGCAACTTAGGCAAGAGAAAGGGTATCCCGGTATACTGAAAACCCGAAAGGGCGGTCTAGGCAAAAGTTAGGGATCTTAAAAGAGAAAAACTGCGATCTGCGAAGAGTCTGTGAGCTCCTCACCAGAATAAAGAGAGCTACACACGAGAAAGATCAATCCAACCACCTTCCTCAGAGGCAATGTACGAGAAGCTTCAAGTCCATAGGGATCATAGCAGAATTGAAACTCAATGGAAATCTGATCTTTATTTTCTCATTGCCATTGTACTTTTTTGTCATATTTTTGCAATTACCTCTTTTAAGAATTGTATCCTTATGTAAAATTACCCATTTATGGGCCACTTTATCAGCAATAAAATCTTTCTCACCAATTTATGCTTCACTTTTTTTTACTTTTTATATTTGTTTGCAATAGTAGAATTTTCATTCTTAATAAATATTGCATTGAGAATTATGGGATGACAATAATAACAAAAGAAAGCATAAAATTGCTCTCCGATCAAGGTGTATGAAGGATAAACGCAATCTCTAATAGGCACACATGCACACAAAGCATCGTCTGATCATAAAGTTCACCGGAACTCAACCAAGTCAGGGGCAACCCAAATGACCAGCACAACTTGTCTGATAAGACCATCTGGAGATGATTCAAGTTTCGTCACGAGGATGTTGGGAAGTCAAACTTGTCCCCCGAACTAGAGCCCAATCACTTGGCATAAATCATCACCCCTAACCTCCATGTCCTTACATTTTTGCATACATACCGCATCATTACATACGCTTAGCCAGTCATCCTCGAAGATGTGAGTTCTTATGAAAGTCTTGTTCGGATTCTGACATGGTACTTAACCCCTTATTCACTTACCTTTTGTAAGTCCATTTTGAGATATTTTCTCACCTTTCCTTTTGTAAGGGATTTCATTGCCTTTCGCGTGAAATCTTTTCCCTTCGCTTTCCTTTTGTAAGCGTTTATTCGCTGTCTTTTACACGCGACAAAAATTTGTTTGGGGTATCTTCAATCAATTTGGACGCTTGATGCCTATGTGGCCAAGAACTGAATGGTCGTCATACTTAAAGAATGTCATCTCCGTCGTTGTGCCTGTGAGGTTAAATGATATTCTAATACCCTATGCAAATTTCCTCTGCCTTTTGCCAGAGGATGGTTATTACCCTCCACTTACCTTTTGTAAGTCCTTCCGTGTCTTTTCCACGGAATATCTCATCTCTGCCTTTCGCATAGGAGTCGCCTTACCGTTCATAATGGATTTCATTGCCTTTCGCATGAAATCTTATCCCTTCGCTTCCCTTTCGTAAGCGTTTATCGATGTCTTTTACACGCGACCAAACTTTGTTTTGGGTATCTTTGATCAATTTGGATGCTTGATGCCTATGTGGCCAAGAACTGAATGGTCGTCATACGTAAAGAATGTCATCTCTGCCGTTGTGTCTGTGAGGTCAAATGATGTTCTAATTCCCTTTACAAGTTTCCTCTGCCTTTTGTCTGAAGATGGTTATTACCCTCAACTTACCTTTTGTGAGTCTTTCCGTGTCACTATCACGAAGTATCTCCACCTTGCCTTTCGCAACAAATTCAACTTACCTTTAGTAAGACTTGCCATGCCTTTTGTACAGGTTCTTGTCAGCTTACCTTTTGTAAGTATCCTTTCTACCTTTTGTAGAAGGAATTTTTCTCCTAACCTTTTGTTCAGGAGTCTGTTCTGCTTTCTGCAGAAGAAAATATGATCGTCCTCTCCTAAGGGAGTTTCCTATCTACCTTTTGTAGAAGGATTTATCTCCAAACATTTTGTTCTAGAGTCCTCTTTAGCTTTTGTAGAAGGAACTTTTTCTCCTAACCTTTTGTTCTAGAGTCCTTTCTGTCGTTACAAAAGGAAATACGATCATTTTCTCCCAAGGGAGCCTCCTCTATTTGATGTAGAAGGAGTTACCATGTCTTCAAACCTTTTGTTTTGGAGTCCTCTCTACCTTTTGTAGAAGGAATATTTCTCCTAACCTTTTGTTCAGGAATCCTCTTTACCTTTTGTAGAAGGAAGCATTTTCTCCAAACCTTTTGTTCAGGAGTCCTCCTTGCCTTTTATAAGAGGAAAACCAATGTTTACTCTAGAGTCCTCTCTACCTTTCGTAGAGGGAATATCTCATAATGTTTATTCTAGAGTCCTCTCTACCTTTCGTAGAAGGAGTATCTCACATTTCTATCTCTTGAGTCCTCTCTATCTTTTGTAGAAGGAATATCTCTTGGCCAATTATGATTCCCTATTACGAGGTGTCTCCCCTTCTAGCTGGCAAAGCACTTATGTTCATTCCGCATTGCACCTCAAGCATATCATCATATTCCCCTTAACCCTTCTTCACTAATAGACACCTTCTTCAAGCCATCTCGCTGAATGTCTACTTTCATCCCACACCTATCTAATTGAAAATCCCGGGTATTCTAGTATTTAATTATCTTCTACCATAAATGTTCGAGCACCTTTATCCTCCAGACATCCAGGTCCAAGAGGATTAAATAAGGGCAGCTGTCACACCCTCATTTTCACCTTTATCCTTTTATACCCTACATTTTGTCATATCATACATCGTTCTATTGCATATCGAGCATGTGGGTTCACAAGGTAAGGATTGGGTCGGTTCTTGGTTTTCCATTCCAAATAAGATAATTTTCCAATCATTGGACTACATGGAAGATAAGGTACATCATCGAATATACTCCATTGGGTCAAATATGAATCCAATTTGAGGTGGTTACCAAGAGAATTGAGACAATGCAGAGCAAGAACCCTAATTAGGGTTTCCTGATTAAAAAGTCAACTGCAACTTTGACTTTTGACTTAAAAGGTGTTACAAAGTTTGAATCATGGTCCATAAGGTTCATATGATCCAAAGAAGTCTACACAAGAATTTTCAAGGCCTCAGGGAACCCAGAACAACAACAGTCGATCCGTTAGTCATCGATCGATCGTTTCGTTAACCAAAAATTCAACTCTTCAACCATAAGGAAAAATGTTCCTAATAACATATTACGCCTATCCGTGAAGTTTCATGACCATTGGATCAAGGATTGAGGAGTAATCAGAAAAGTCGGGAATTAGGGTTTTGAAAAGGGCAATGCCATAATTTCCTAACCACACATCCAATTGAGGTGGTTCAAAGCTTGTTGGAAATTAATTTACAAGTCCTACAAAAGTCTTACAGTGGTCCATGTGCAAAAAATGCATAGATTTAGAGTTATGGTCAAAATCATCACAAGAGGGAGAAAACACTTAGAAAAATTCTAAGTTTTTGGTCTTGTTAGGCATGTTTTCAGCCAACTTTGAAGGGATTTTTGACCTAATTCCACTTGGAATCTGAAGATCATGAAAACATGAAAGTTGTAAAGCTTCATGAGGGCTTTCCAAAAAGTACTAGAACTCTTCCATAGCCCTTGTGAGCTGAGAGTTATGAATCCAGAAAGTTGGGGTTTCAACACTTGAATGCACCATTTCAACTTTTCCACAATTTCACTTTTCAACCACTTGGATCATTCTCAACCATTGGATCATGTCTTGATCTATAATTAAAGAGTTTGATGGTTAGAAAATGCAGAAAGAATGAGAATTGGGAGGCTTGACAAGAGTTCCAATCTGCCTCCAAAAGGCAAGAGTTTCAATCTGCCCCAAACTCCTCTCATGATCTATAAATAGAGGTTTCCTCCCACTCTTCAAACCACACCAGAGCTATCAGAAACATCACAAATACATAGCTCTCTTTCTTTCTCCCTTTGCTTGAAAGTGAAGAAATCTCACAAAACCACCATTTTTACCACTTTGCATTTTTCACACCAGTTCTTGTTCCTAATCCAAAAACACTTCAAAGACCATATACACACCCTTAAAATGTCCATTTGAAGTTGTTCCCATCATCACTTTCATCAAAAAAACCTTGAATCAAAAAGTCAACATTCATACCACCATAGTTTGACTTTTATGCATATTATGGACCAAATATCTACCTAGGTCCATTCCCACTACTTTAACACTCAAAACACCTCATATTTATGATATACTAGTTGTTCATAATCTCAAATCACAGCTAGAAGTACAATTGCTCCAACTGTCCACAAAGTTGCCTTTTCTTCAAAAAGAGGTAACAATCTCAAAGCTTAAATATAAGGTTAAAAACCAAATTTTGCATTTTCATGTGCATCATTTAAAAAAAATGGTAGTACCATCATGTTCCTCTTGAAAAAAAAGTGAGTTTGACTTAAATTTCACGAAAATTGGTTAAAAATTGGAAGAGTTGTGATGAATTCATTTCCATTATTTTTCACTTGATTTTGCCATAAGGTTAAAAAACACATTCTGCATTTTCCTTCGAATTTTAATGTGTGTGCATCATTTTGAAAAACTAATGGTATCATCATGTTCCTCTTGAAAAAACAAGCAAGTTTGACTTAAATTTCATCAAAATTGATCAAGATTTGAAGAAGTTTTGATGAAATCACTTTCATGAGGCCAATGCATTTTAAACAAAAACCACATTCTGCATTTTTCGTCTAATTTTAATGTGTGCGCATCATTTTTAAAAATTAATGGCACCATCATGTTCCTCTCGAAAAATCAAGCATGTTAGACTTAAATTTTGTTAAATTTGGTGGAAAATTAAGTAAGTTAGGATGAAAACGTATTTTGAGTTATCACTTGGTTTTGGCCTCAAGCTTGCCCAGAAATTCACTTAGTTTAGGTATTTTATTTAAAGGGATGGCTTGATACAATGGATGTATCACCACCCCAGTGGTTAATGCCTCGCCCATGAGTATTTCTCATGCCTTCGATCCTCAGTGAGGACAATTTTTGGTTATTTCATGATTTTCAATTATTGTTAATATTTTTCTTTCTTTTCTCATTCCATATTCATATGTTTCAAATGGTTGGGCTGGCTATGTTTTGAGCCTATGATTCCAAGGTCTTGGGTTCAAGCCTTGGGGGAGGCATTTCCTTTCTTTTTAATATTTGGTTTTATTTAATTTTATTTTAATTTCATTTAATTTCAAAAACTCCTAACTTCTTCATTTTTAATTGATTATTTTTGCTAAATGTTTGTATTAATGTATATTTTCATATAATATTTAAAGAATTCTAAAATTCCTATTTTAGAAACACTTTATATTAAATGAAAATTGTAATTCATTTTAGGATTTTCACCCTCCTAACTCTCGATTTTATCGAGCTATTTTCAACCTTGTAAGTCGAATGCCTTATGCATCGCCATCGACCTTATTCGCGTCACTTCAAATATTTTTACCAACAATAAAACCCTTGATCCAACATCAAGATGTACTTTTCCTCAAAAAAATCCAAAAATACAATAAATGTGTGATTAGGGTTATACACCATGAACTTTAAGGTGGTGGAGAAGGAATGAGAATGGAACCCTCCTACACTCATTTCGAATGTTTTGAATACAAGGCACTCGACTTGGTTATTCAAAACATTCCTCTCTATCCAAATTCTTTTTTGTGCAATCCTAGTCAAAAAACAATTTCTCTTAAAAAACCTAAAAATAACATCAACTCATCAAACTTCTTTTCGCCTTAGGGCATTATTGCGGTGAGAATCGTGATACCAAGCTATTTATTAACTTGAATCTCTAATTCTTAAATTCACAACCAGACTTTAATTCATCCAAAGAGGAAAGGTTTAAAGAAAGAAAAACCTATAAAAATGTAAAGCAAAAGGCAAGGCCTAAAGCTGAGCAAAGAGAGATCTAAAGGTTCGGGGGTTGGTTATGCCTAGGGTAGGTATTTCACATCCTAAACATCTGTAGTACTCCACAGGAACCTCTTGTTAATATTTGTGTTTGCTAAAGTTTGTTTGCTAAAGGAAAAGTGCTAAGGGTAAAGATATAATGTATATATGAAGTTTGGTAAAGTTTGCTCGCGAAGACATCGCATCTCGTGCCTACGTATCCTGACGGGAATGGAATCAGAGCAACCGTAGTTCCCCTATCTAGGGGTGAGGAACTCTTGACTATGGTCAAGGTCCCAGGGGGATGTAAGCATTCATAGGGAAGTACTTACAGGGAGTGCGGCGACTCCTGAATCTATGTTGAGATTGTTGTAGTAGAGAATGTTCACGGCGGGACGCTAAACATGAGTACGGCGACTCAAATCCTAAGGTTAGGACAAAGGGGAGAGAATGTCCGTGGAGGGACGCTAAATAGAGCACGGCGACTCCAATCCTAAGGTTAGGATAAAGGGTAAAGGGGAATATAAACCAACAATGCCATACAATGTAAACAGAAGGGCTCAAAACCTCAAGGGGATAATCAACGGTTTTTTAAAGGTAAATTGTTTAAACGCGCACAAACAAAGTTGAAATTAAAACTTAAATGCACAAGGGGGACAACAACTCAAGTTCATGTCATCTTTAAATTAAACTCAAAGAGGAATAAAATCAAAGTTCGAAAATGAAAGATAGGAGGGTGAAAACGCTAAAATGATTTACGATCTTCCCATAATGAAAAGTGTTTCTAAAATAATAATTTTAGAATTATTTGATCATTATATGAAAATATACATTAAAACAAGAACTTAGCAAAAAGAATCAACTAAAAAGGATTAAAAATGAAGAAGTTATGTAAAATTGAAAATTGAATGAAATTAAATAAAATAAGTAAACCAAGTGCTAAAAAAAAAGAAGTGCCCACACCAAGGATTGAACCCACGTCCTTGGAGTTATGGACTTAAAATCATGTCAAACCAACTACATGCGCGCGCGTACAAAGTAATTGGAAAAGAAGTAAAAGTATTAAAACCATAAGAAAATCACAAAATCAATAAAAAGTGGCCTCACTGAGGCTCGAACAGAGGACAAGGCGCATGATAGGGTATTTAAAGGCAAGGTGACAACCACTGGGGTGGCGATACATCCGTGTATTTTGCCACCCCAATTAAATATTCACTTAACAAAGCAACAATTCAGGGCAATTCCTTCAAGGCAACTCAAGTTGAAATTCCAAAGCGATTTGGATCCAAACCTCCTCAAGACATAACCAATTTTCAAGAAATAAAAGTCAAACATGCTTGAAATTTCACAAGTAAGAGGATGGTGTCAACCATTTTTCAAAATAAAACTCAAAATGGAAAATATGATGGCACACGCAAGATGCATTAAGACAACTATGGCAAAAAACGTGAACATCCAAAATAGATCAAAACATCATCAAATTTAACAAACTCAAAGTCTAACTTGTGTGATTTTTGACAAGGAAAAGGATGGTGCATTTAGTTTTCTCAAATTGTGCCCCTAACTAAAAAGTGGTAGCAACTGCAAAAATGAAGTTTGAGATGCATTTGGAGATCCATGGATTAAAACAGGTGAATTTAAAAGCAAGTAAGGGTCTGCACAAGTTTGAAATGTAGTATGGGATGAGTTCCAACAGCAAGTTTGATATAAAAAAAAAAGATAGAATGAGAAAATGGCCCAAGAATTGCAAGTTGATGAAATTGATGTTGAAAGAACAAGAACAGTTATGACTTCTCAATGGTAAATATCCACATAACACTGTTGATCACTAAATACTCCAACAGTTAAGAGGATCACCTCAACATAACCATCATGGCAAACTCAAAACAGTTGCAAAACCAAATTTCAAACCAAGGAAAAAGGTTCAGCAGTGAGGCATCCTTGTTTCAACTGTTATGCCTTAAATCAATATCTTTACACAAACCAAACAAATGTTAGAACACAGATTGGTTTTTAATAATATCTCTATGTTTTGATGATAACTATTATGAAATTTTGTATTTAAGAATTATATACTCTAAAATTTGCTTGAGAATGTTTGCTGCAGATGTTAAAGTAAATATCACTCCAAAAGCAAATTAGATCTGAACATAAGAAATATGCAAGGCTCTGAAGCGTCAGAAGCATCTCTTAGAAGATCCAGAATGCTATCTCCAGAAGAATCTGAAGCAAAAGCTACAGAAGAATCTGAAGCAGGAGCTACAGAAGAATCTGAAGCAGAAGCCAGAAGCATCTGAAGCAATGAAGAATTCTGTATGAAGAGTTTCAAGCACAATTAATTCAAAAGACTCTGATAGTACTAACGCTGCCAGTACTGAAGATCTGATCCAAAGCTCTGCTCTGAACATTTACACGTTGAAAGCACACTTGCTGCAAAGACTCTGATTCAGAAAACTCTGATGAACACCAGAAGGCTCTGACCAATTTAGACTTTGATGATTCTTGCTGAAAATTGTTGAAGAAGAATTCAAAGTTATGTCCGTTAGAATAACCAAACGCCTCTTTCCTTATTTATGCTAGACACAAGAACACAGACAAAATGGATTTCTCTGTGCATTCTTCTTCTAGGAAAGGTCACATGATGTGAAGACAAAAAGGCTCAGACCTTTTTGGTACACTGTTCTCAACGTGAAAGACTTCATGGACCTCTGTGCCTATATAAGCAAGACTCCATTCATCTTCTTCAGTGGACGAAACACTTGAAAAGAATTCATTACAAAGCTCTCATATAACTCATACATTCTTGTTAGAATTATTTCATTGTTCTTCATCTTAAGTGAAAAATCACAGTTGTGATAAAGCTTTATTAGAAGCATTTTTAACACTTGTATTATTATTACATTTGATTGTAAGAGAACCTTAAGAAGATCTAGTTAGGATCAGTAGTTCTTGAGAAGACTTTGAACAATTGTTCTTAGTGCTTACTATTATAATCAGTTGATTAAATAGTGGATTAAGTCCTTGTTTGAGAAAGGCAAATCACTCTAGTAAGGGTGGACTGGAGTAGTTGAGTTCAACGAACCAGGATAAAAATTCTTGAGTTTTTATATCTAAGTTTTATCTTCATACTTATTCAACCCCCCTTCTAAGTATTTTCTCACCTTCAGTTGGTATCAGAGCTCCAGTTCTGTGTGTGCTACCACTTCACAGTGACAGAAAAGATCCAGTGAGAAAAACTTTGATATCTATATTTGGTTGTTATTATGGCTGATGCTACAACATCCAACAAATATGAAGAAAGAGATAGAATAAGTACAAAACCCCCTATGTTTGATGGGGAGAAATTTGATTATTGGAAAGACAGGATTGAAAGTTTTTTCCTTGGTTATGATGCTGATTTGTGGGACTTGGTCATAGATGGGTATGTTCATCCCACTGATGGAAATGGCAAGAAAGTAGACAGAAAATCTATGACAGAAGCCCAAAAGAAGGAGTTTAGAAACCACCACAAGGCTAGAACAATATTATTAAATGCAATATCTCACACTGAGTATGAAAAGATCACCAATAGAGAAACTACATTTGACATGTTTGAGTCCTTAAAAATGACTCATGAAGGAAACCTTCAAGTAAAAGAGACCAAGGCTCTGGCGTTAATACAGAAGTATGAAGCGTTCAAGATGGAAGAATCTGAATCCATAGAAGCCATGTTTTCTAGATTCCAGATTCTTACAGTTGGTCTAAAAGTTCTGGACAAGGTTTACTCAATTGCTGATCATGTGAAGAAGATCATCAGAAGCTTGCCTATCAGATGGAGACCTATGGTCACTGCTCTGAAGCTTGCCAAGGATCTGAGCAAGATCACTCTGGAGGAGTTAATCAGCTCACTAAGGAGTCATGAAATTGAACTTGAGGAAGATGAGCCTCAAAAGAAAGGTAAACCTATTGCCTTAAAATCTAACAAATCTGTGAAAGCTTTGCAGGTGTTAGAAGAAAGCTCTGAAGAATCCTCTTCTGAAGAAGAAGATGAATTATCCTTGCTGTCCAGAAGAATTAACAGACTCCGAAAGCACAAGCAGAGGAAGTTCAAGAACTTCAAAAGACCAGATCAGCGCAAGGAGTCCTCTGGACCAAAAAGATTTGGAAAGAAGGAAGTTGTCTGTTTTGAATGCAAAGAACCTGGCCATTACAAGAGTGAATGTCCAAAGCTTCTTAAAGAAAAACCTAAGAGGAAGTTTGACAAAAAGAAGAAGGTTCTAATGGCAACTTGGGATGACTCTGATGAATCTGGATCTTCATCAGAATCTGAAGATGAATGCGCCAACATGGCTCTAATGGCAGGTATTGAAGATCAGAATGAAGAATCATCTGGATCTGAGTCTGACTCTGAATCTGACTCAGAAGAGGTACTCTCTGATCTCACTAGGGAAGAGCTTATAAAAGTCGTATCTGAAGTCCTGAAAAACTATAATCAGATTAAGCTCAAATGTAAGAAGCTTAAGTGCAATCTTGGCTCTGAGAATAATCTGTTAAGATCAGAAATTGCTGAGCTAAAAGAAAATAATTTAAAAATGAAAGTCAATTTTGAAACAGCTTAACAAACCTCTGAACTTTAAAGTAAGTCTAAATGCATAAACATTTAAGAAGAATATGACTTCAGCTTTTAGAAATTTCTTGCTAAAAGCATAGACAGAAGCAAGATGGCTTCTATGATCTATGGGGTTAGCAGAAATAACAGGAAAGGAATTGGATATGAACCTTCCTCTGGAAAGGATTTAAATCCAACGCCTGTTGATAAACTTGTTATTAAGAAAACTCCCTTGTACTCTAATTTCAAGTTTGGTCATTTGAATGACATTAAACACACACGTTCTGATCAGAACGTTCCTGTGTTTAAGCCAAAAGTAAGTCAGAACAATACTGTTGTAAAAAGACAGAAGTTCAGACCAACTTTCAAGGCAGCTAACCAAAAAGGACCCAAAAAGATCTGGGTACCTAAGGATAAGATTATCCCTGTTGCAGATGTTTTTAGCAGAAAAGTCAAGACGCCAGTCATGGTACCTGGACTCTGGCTGCTCACGTCACATGACGGGAGAAAGGTTTATGTTCCAAAGCCTGGAACTTAAATCTAGAGGAGAAGTGAAGTTTGGAGGGAATCCGAAGGGCAAGATCATTGGCTCTGGTACTATTGGTAATGGTAACCTTCCCTCTATATCTAATGTTCTTCTTGTAGAAGGATTAAAGCATAACCTATTGTCCATAAGTCAATTAAGTGACAATGGTTATGATATAATCTTTAATCAACAATGTTGTAAAGCTGTTAGTCAGAAGGATGGCTCAATCTTATTCAATGGAAAGAGGAAGAACAACATTTACAAAATAAATCTTTCAGAACTTAAAGTTCAAAATGTTAAATGCCTTTTATCTATTAATGATGAGCAATGGACCTGGCACAGAAGATTGGGGAATATTAATATGAGACGTATATCTCAGATTAATAAACTCAATCTGGTCAGAGGACTTCCTAAGCTGAAGTTCAACTCAGATGCTCTTTGTGAAGCATGTCAAAAGGGAAAGTTTTCAAAATCCTCTTTTAAATCTAAAAATATTGTATCAACCTCAAGACCATTAGAAATACTTCACATTGATCTATTTGGACCAGTGAAAACTGCATCCATCAGAGGCAAGAAGTATGGATTAGTCATTATTGATGACTATAGCAGATGGACATGGGTAAAGTTCCTGAAATACAAGGATGAGTCACATTCTGTGTTCTTTGACTTCTGTAAACAAGTCCAGAATGAAAAAGATTTCAAAATTATAAAAGTCAGAAGTGATCATGGTGGTGAATTTGAAAACAAATATTTTGAAAAATATTTTAATGAAAATGGCATTGCTCATGATTTTTCCTGTCCTAGAACTCCACAACAGAATGGGTTGTAGAGAGGAAAAATAGAACTCTGCAAGAAATGGCCAGAACCATGATCAATGACACTAATCTGGAAAAACACTTTTGGGCAGAAGCAATCAACACAGCCTGTTACATTCAGAACAGAGTGTCTGTAAGACCTCTTCTGGAAAAGACTCCCTATGAATTGTGAAGGAACAGAAAGCCCAACATTTCATATTTCCATCCTTTTGGATGTATTTGCTATATGTTAAATACTAAAGAGAATCTTAACAAGTTTGATTCTAAAGCAGAGAAGTGTTCCATGCTTGGGTATTCTGAACGCTCTAAAGGCTACAGAGTATACAATACTGAAACACAGATTGTGGAAGAATCTATTCATGTTAGATTTGATGATAAGCTTGGCATTGAAAAGCCAAAGCAGTTTGAAAGTTCTGCAAATAGAGAAGTAATTCTCATAAACTCTGAAGGCTCAGAGGCAGACAAAGATCAAGTGAAGGAACCTGAAGCAACGCCAGATGCAATTCCTTTGACTTCTCAGATGAACAACTTAAACATTTCTGAAGAATCAACTGTTAGAGGATCATCTTCCAGAATCAAAGCCTCTCATTCAGAGAATGTGATCATTGGAAAGAAGGATGACCCTATCAGAACAAGATCCTTCCTCAGATCATCTGAAGCATCATTATTTGGATTGGTGCCAGTAATTGAACCAACTTTTGTGGATGAAGCTCTGCAAGACAATGACTGGATTAGTACCATGCAAGAAGAGCTAAATCAATTCACAAGAAATGATGTGTGGGATTTAGTTCCAAGACCAAAAGGATTCAACATAATTGGAACTAAATGGGTCTTCAGAAACAAGCTTAATGAGAAAGGAGAAGTTGAAAGAAATAAGGCAAGGCTAGTTGCTCAAGGTTACAGCCAGCAAGAAGGAATTGATTATACAGAGACTTATGCTCCTGTAGCAAGGTTAGAGTCTATTCGTTTACTCATTTCTTTTGCTGCACAATATAACATCACTCTATATCAGATGGATGTTAAAAGTGCCTTTCTAAATGGTATTATAGAAGAAGAAGTTTATGTTCACCAACCTCCTAGTTTTGAGAGTGAAAAATTTCCAAAACATGTTTTCAAACTAAAGAAATCTCTGTATGGTTTAAAACAAGCTCCCAGAGCTTGGTATGAGAGATTAAGCAATTTTCTTCTGGAGAAAAATTTCATCAAAGGCAAAGTGGACACAACACTGTTTTGTAAAACATTTAAGAAAGATCTTCTAATTTGTCAAATATATGTGGATGATATTATATTTGGATCTATCAATGTTATGCTGGGAAAGGAGTTTGCTCAACGTATGCAGGCAGAATTTGAAATAAGCATGATGGGAGAATTGAGATTCTTTCTGGGAATTCAAGTCAACCAAACTCCAAAGTGCACTTACATTCATCAGACCAAATATGTTAAAGAACTTCTGAAGAAATTTAACATGACTGATAGTAAGATGGCAAAGACTCCCATGCATCCAACTAGTACACTTGGTAAGGAAGAGGTAAGTAAGAAGTAGATTAGAAACTCTACAGAGGTATGATTGGATCTCTTCTCTACATAACTGCTTCTAGACCTGACATTTTGTTTAGTGTATGCTTGTGTGCAAGATTCCAATCAGATCCTAGAGAATCACACTTAACAGTTGTTAAGAGGATTCTGAGGTATCTGAAAGGTACTTCTAATGTGGGTTTGTGTTATAGAAAATCTGATGATTTCAAATTAGTTGGATTCTGTGATGCTGACTACGCTGGAGACAGAGTGGAAAAAAAAAGTACTTCTGGAAGTTGTCAATTTCTAGGAAGAAATCTAATCTCTTGGTACAGCAAGAAGCAACCCACAATTGCACTTTCAACTACTGAGGCAGAATATATTGCTGCTGCTGGATGTAGCACGCAGATGCTCTAGATGAAAAGTCAGCTAGAAGACTATCAGATATTTGAAAGTAACATTTCTATATTCTGTGATAATACTTCTGCTATATGTTTTTCTAAAAACCCCATTTTACACTCTAAGGCAAAACATATAGAAATTAAACATCATTTCATCAGAGACTATGTTCAGAAGGGAATTATAAACTTAGCCTTTGTTGATACAGATCATCAATGGGCAGATATTTTCACAAAACCCCTTGCTGAAGATAGGTTCAAATTTATTCTAAAAAATATTGGTATGGATTTTTGTCCAAAATAATATTTATCAGAAGCAAAATTTTTCAGATGTAAAATGTTTATAACTCTGAAGTATTTCATCTGTTGCTTATTAAATTTATGTTTAATTGTGTGTATCTGAACTAACCAATCTTAGAGGATCTGAACGTTAGCTAACGTTTCATTTCTCAAGAGAATTCAGAAGCACATGCAAGCAAACACGTGTCACTCTGAATCTGAAAAGATAGCGTGTACACTACTGAAGAGACATTTGAGGTATGGTTTGAATAGTGAAAATCTTGATTTTCCCCCTAATTTGTCAGAATCAATTAATGCTTGAAATGATTTTTATTCTCTTTCGTTAATTGTCATTAAATGCTATGTGAAAACGTGCTTTGTATGTTTGTTTGAGTGTTTTAAGTGTTTTCTATAAATACCACATCTCACACCAATTTCACACTTTTCACATCACAAACAAGTTTATGCATTTCTGTCTTCTATTCTCTCTTCACAAAAACCCTAAACCTTCGTCCAAATCATCTTCATCATCTTCAATGGCAACCTCATCTTCACAGCAGCTCAGTTTCAATCAACCATGGTTGCAGTTACTTCTGCAAATATGGGTGTGAATCCGTTCACTGTACCTAAAAGGACATTGTTAACTCCTGTTGACAAACTTGAAGTTCTCTGTGAATCAATGGTGGAATTTGATTCGTTAGCTGAAAATGGGTTTGAATTTCGTTCAATAATTGATGCACAAGGCTGGGTAAAATATTTTGACAGATTATTTGGACCAGTTTACCCTCATCTGGTGAAGGAGTTCTGGATACATGCTTCTGTTTATCCAAAATTAATTTTATCTTCTGTTCTAGGAAAGGAGATCATAATAACTGAAGATCTCATCAGGAAACTCATAGGGTATGAGGAGACTGATGGAGTATGTCATCTGCCAGCTGGTCGTGTGGACATGAAGGAAGTTTATGAGGAAGTCATCACTTCTGGACAAGCCTTTAACAAATTTAAGGATCTGAAGCCTGACTATAAAATCTGGGCAAAGATTTTTCTGGGATCCATCCATCACAGAAAATCTACCAATTCTCCAGATTACGTGAACAATGAACAACTCTACTTCATGTACTGTTTGAGTCAGAGCACTAAGGTAGATCTTCCTTACATTCTATTTATGCATTTATGGAACCATATCAATGCTTCAAGAGAATCTGTAAAGGATAAGGGTCAGAAGATCAGGACATGGATTCCCTTTGGAAGGTTAATTTCAGACATTCTGACAGAGAATGTTATGGTGACTGCTCTGTATGAAGCTGGAGTAAAGGATGAACTTGAATCCATTATTGGAAAACCTCTAAATGCAAAGAGTCTTCAGAGACTAAAAATTGTAGAGGAACTCACAGCTGCACCCAAGAAGTTGAATATTTCTGAAATCAGTCAGAAGAGAATTCCTGTTGATAATTTTCCACTGTTTGGTGCTGAAGAACCAAGGGATATCATTGTGAGATATATTGATTCATGCAAAGCAGATGGAACGCCCATTCCTACAGATATTCTGAAAAGAGCAAGAGAACCAACGCCAGATGTATACAATGAAAACATGAGGAAAAGAAATCAGTCAGAAGCAGAAGAAACTGCTGCTCAGAAGAAGCCAAAAGTTTCTGACAAGCCACAGAAGCTGATCAAGAGAAAAGCCTCTGGTGACGTTCCCTCTGTTCCCACAAAGCGTGTCAAGACTAAAGGTACTAAAACATCTGTATCTTCTTTCTCTAAAATTGTTATAAATGAATCAATATTTAGTTCTATTCCAAAACCACCTCCTACTCAAAAACAATCTATTCCTGCTCCATCCCAAAAATCTGAACCATCAAAAATTCCTTCCCCATAAAAATCATCTGATCCTATTTCCACTACTCCACTAAAAACTTTTGTTATTCCACCATCTGAACCAACAACAACAACAACACCAGCAAATCAAACTCCAACACCTATAACAAAACCAACAGAACAACCTTCATCACAACAACATCCAGAAAAACAACAACCAGATTCATCTGAACCCATACAATCTAATAAAGTTGCATCTAATCCAGTTGCATCTGATCCAGTTGCATCTAATCCAGTTGCATCTGATCCTGTTGCATCTGATCCTATTGCACCTGAACAAGTTGTTACTAAATCACCTATCTCTGAACCACTTGTATCTGAATCTCCATCAAAACCTTCTGAGAATCAACCAGAATCAACCAATCCTCCTGAAACACATATACCTGAGACAGAGGTTTTAAACGTTAAACCACTCAAGACTGTATTTGAATTGTCTTCTACATCTTGTACCCTAACCACCTCCTCTGATTCCTCAGAATCTGATATCCATCCAGATATTCTCTCACCTCCCTCTCTCAGAACTTTTGAAGCTAATCAACCAGAACCACCCATTTCTTCTGAAATTACCATTTATGAAACCATTCCTGAACCAAGAACATCTGAATTTGTTTCATTTGTTTCTGTTAAACCCTTTCCCTCTGATCACCTTCCATCTGGACTTGATATTGACAATTTCTTTGATCAGCCACCTCAGTCTGCTTTTACTCCTTTTCTTATTAAGGAAAAACAATCTGCTTTTGTTCCCTATTTTGACAATCCAAAGGCTGTGATACCGTCTATTCGCAGAATCAAACCATTCTTTCGTATCATGCCAGTCCAGAAGAAACCAGCATATCCTAGCCCTCTCATTATTATTCCTGAATTTACCATTCCACCACCACCTCAACCTAAGCCTTTCACTTTGGAAACCCTTCTGAAACCAAAATCTAGGCTGAATGTTGATAATTTACTTACAAGTTTTCTGAAAGAAATAAAGATGCATTTAGGCTCTGTTCAGAAGAGATGTCTGTTAACCATGGATGCAAGTGAATTTGATGCTATCTGGATTAGCTTCATTCACAGATTCAATACTGTAGCCTCAAATCTGAAGAATGTATGTTCTGATGATGCGAAGCTCAGATTTGCTGAGACTGCTAGAAGCTTGATCTGGACTGTTAAAAGATCTAAACCATTGCTTCTTGAAGATGTTCCTTCATCCTCTGCAGTATGTGATACATAAGTGACTGCTGAATCTGCATCTGAAGAAAACCCTCTGGCTATGACTCTAGTAGAACATCCCTCTGGATCTGTTGCTCCTGACTCTGCATCTCCTATGGAAATTGACTCTGTTCCTGCTTCAGGATCTGCCCCATCTTCTTCATCTGAGATCAAGAAAAAGTATCCAGATCTTGAAGATAAGATTGCAGTTCTGGAAGCTGGTCAATCTGAGATTAAGTCATGGATGGTCAAGCAAGATCAGAAATCTGAAAACATGGCTCAATGGATTTCCAAACAAGATCAGAAGAATGAAAACATGGCTAAGTGGATGTCAAAGCAAGAACAGTCCTCATCTGAGATCACTAACCTGTTGAAGATGATTTTGTCCAAACAAACTTAGTTTATTTTTTTAATCTGATGTTTGCACATGTACTTGAATCTTATCTGATGTTTGTATTATTTGCTCTGAATGAATGAATGACTCAGTGTTTTCTCTACCTGATTTATCTTTTCTGTATTTCCTGTTATTTGTTTTTTTAAAGTATTTTACTTTTTGATTATGACAAAAAATGGGGAGAAAATAGATCTAACTGTTTAAATAAACTCTACCTAAATGAAACTTCAGACATATCAATTTTATCTAACATAAACTCTTAGTGTTTTAGATCGTTTGATAACTCTGATATTTTCTTTAAAAGAAATTCTAAGACTCCCAGATCATATTTTACTTATCAGACTCTGACTCTGAAACATGCAAGATCTAATGTTTAGAACATTCAGGCTCTGATTCTGAAAAGAATACTCATGCAAAAAGGGAAGTCTCTATTCCTTCTTAGTATTCAATTCAGGCGGAGATTCATCATCTCAGGGGGAGTTATAATTAGTTTCTTTTCTATTGAACAAAATTTCTGATGTTTTTGTCATCATCAAAAAGGGGGAGATTGTTAGAACACAGATTGGTTCTTAATAATATCTCTATGTTTTGATGATAACTATTATGAAATTTTGTATTTAAGAATTATATACTCTAAAATTTGCTTGAGAATGTTTGTTGCAGATGTTAAAGTAAATATCACTCCAAAAGCAAATTAGATCTGAACATAAGAAATATGCAAGGCTCTGAAGCGTCAGAAGCATCTCTTAGAAGATCCAGAATGCTATCTCCAGAAGATTCTGAGCGCTGCCTCCAGAAGAATCTGAAGCAAAAGCTACAGAAGAATCTGAAGCAGGAGCTACAGAAGAATCTGAAGCAGAAGCCAGAAGCATCTGAAGCAATGAAGAATTTTGTATGAAGAATTTCAAGCACAGTTAATTCAGAAGACTCTGATAGTACTAACGCTGCCAGTACTGAAGATCTGATCCAAAGTTCTGCTCTGAACATTTACACGCTGAAAGCACACTTGCTGCAAAGACTCTGATTCAGCAAACTCTGATGAACATCAGAAGGCTCTGACCAATTTAGACTTTGATGATTCTTGCTGAAAATTGTTGAAGAAGAATTCAAAGTTATGTCTGTTGGAATAACCAAACGACTCTTTCCTTATTTATGCTAGACACAAGAACACAGACAAAAAGGATTTCTTTGTGCATTCTTCTTCTAGGAAAGGTCACATGATGTGAAGACAAAAAGGCTCAGACCTTTTTGGTACACTGTTCTCAACGTGAAAGACTTCATGGACCTCTGTGCCTATATAAGCAAGACTCCATTCATCTTCTTCTGTGGACGAAACACTTGAAAAGAATTCATTACAAAGCTCTCATATAACTCATACATTCTTGTTAGAATTATTTCATTGTTCTTCATCTTAAGTGAAAAATCACAGTTGTGATAAAGCTTTATTAGAAGCATTTTTAACACTTGTATTATTATTACATTTGATTGTAAGAGAACCTTAAGAAGATCTAGTTAGGATCAGTAGCTCTTGAGAAGACTTTGAACAATTGTTCTTAGTGCTTACTATTGTAATCGGTTTATTAAATAGTGGATTAAGTCCTTGTTTGAGAAAGGAAAATCACTCTAGTAAGGGTGGACTGGAGTAGTTGAGTTCAACGAACCAGGATAAAAATTCTTGAGTTTTTATATCTAAGTTTTATCTTCATACTTATTCAACCCCCCCCCCCCCCCTTCTAAGTATTTTCTCACCTTTAACAGACACTCACAAATTCCAACAGCATACTCAAAATAGCATAGCTAGGAATATCCAAACATCAAGAATCAAACAGTTGGTTTGAAAACAGAAACAACCACCTAGACTGAAACAGATGCAACCAAATGGTAATGTATACACACACAAATTGTCATAACTTGTAGAAGTGAAATGCAAACAGAAGCTAAATAAACCCTAAGTGTTGATATCAGACCAAAACATGGTGCATTTATCAGTGGCTTCCACAATAGCAACAAACTGAACAAAAACTTATAAACTAAACCTGGCTAAGTAGTCTAACCAAAAACCTGACCTATAAACTCTAAAACTACCTTTCGGCCAAAGCTTGAGGCTTCTCAAGTTAACAGAGGTTTAAACATGCCTCAAAAACTGGATAGTGTGCTGAGTACCAAGGCATTATGTCAATGAAGTTGAAAAACTACAATATGCTATGAACTCATGGCAAAAGTGAGGTATGAGTTAACAAACTCAGCATAGCAACAATCATGAATCCAAGCTACATTGCTAAACCATCAAACTAAACTTACAGCCAAAATTCACAAACTGAGGGCACCAAACCAGAAATTAAACAGGACCAAGAAAACTGCTATTAAAAATGTTAAGTCTAAAAGAAAATCCAGCTAATATGAAGAGTTAACAATCCTAACATTAATATGTTTGACAGATCTAGCACAACCTTCAACAACAGCTCTTGAACAAGAACTTCAATGACAGTCCACAATGCAATCTCCAAATGACAGTTATTAATTAACTTAAAAGCTAAAGCAGGCTATCATGCTAAGGCCAAAAGGTTAACCAGCAGTTCAAGACAGATCTTGCCATGACAACACACAAGTTACTAAAGTCAAAAGTTGCATCCTTATATACACAAATTGCAAAAAGTCTCAAGGATTTGAAAGAGGTAGAGTATGATCAATCTTAAAACAAACAAGCAGTGAATAAAGCAACGTGTTTGTACAGCATCACAAATGCCAAGTCCAAAGTGGACTGAAACCCATAACAGTGGTATTTTAACAATGTTGAATTCCATCCAACATGGCTTTTTTAGACATAACAAAATTGTGCCACAAATCAAACAGAAATGAAATACTTAGAACAGAAACAGTTATCAAGACCTGCTACCATACTACAGCAGCCATACTCTTTCAAAAATGAACACAAATTTAGCACAGTGCAATATCAGTTCATAGTAATGATGAATGGTATGGATTGAGCAAGCTTACAACATCCTTCCTAACATGATTGTGAGCTCAAGAACATAACAATGTTCAAATAAACTAACTCAAACTCAAAACAGTCTAATTAACACAAGCAATAGCATGAAGAGCAGTTTTTGATAGCCATGTAAACAAACAACTAATGTTGATCATCTTATGCTTCCACAGCATCCAAGTGAATCATTTCAATAGAGACTACAACAAACACTTGTAACATAACTGAGTGGCCAATCAACAAAGCTAACAGCCCATGAGAGTTGACAAACTCAAGACTCAATATAACATGATCAAAACATTTTTTAAACATAATAAAAATTGACCAACAGATAGTAACATAGTTTGTGGTATTTCAACCAAACACTTTGATGAATTCCAACTGTCATGCCCCTTCCAAAAATATGACTCAAACAACAAATTACATAGATCAAACATGATTGTATTGTAAACAAACTTGGATATTCCTATGTACAAGAAACCATTCAACATTCTAGAGTTTTGACAGTCATCAATTCACATGAGCAATAATAAAAGTGGAACCAGCCCTAACAGCAACCAAGTCATAAGTTGACAAACTCCACAATCAAAAGTGACAACTTGGTCATCAAAAATCCACACAACCAAATGCTAAATCCTCAAGATAGTTACAGCCTCAAAGTGACAGCTACCAAACATGGCAATGTCCAAGAACAAACAAAAGAGCCTAAACCTCCTCATATTGATAATTGACAGATTCTTAAGTTTAAAACAGTTTTGGTGCTAATGAATATGCACTTAGCATAACAAAATCAAAACCTAAACTCACCATATATTCCTCACCCTATTTTCATAAAAGTAACAACATACACACACTTCTAAAGACAACCTTACAACTAATGCACATGGTATTGGTTTCTTACATATTTGACAGCATACTTAATAACTTTAACATAATGTACAAACCAATCTCAACCACAAAGCAATATATGGCAATGCATACTAGTGAATGAGTTCAAAATAACACACCTCCTTTAAACCTCCAAAAGCTAACTAGCAACCAAGAAAACCAGAGTTTCTTCCTTCCTTTGAGCAAGCTCTAAGAAGCTTACTTCTTTTTGAAGAAATAAGCAAACCTTGAGGACATTTTGAGTAGATAAACTTCCAGCTGCTTTTTGAGTGTTTAGACAACTAACACAACATGGATATGAGGTGTTCCAAGTGTATTGATGATGGAAACTGGTCTATGTAGTGATTTGGTATGAAATATGCACAAAAGTCAAACCATGGTGTGTGGATAGTTGACTTTTTGATTCAAGGTTTTTTTTGGAGAAAGTAATGATGGGAACAGCTTCAAATGGACATTTTAGGGTGTGTATATGGTCTTTGAAGTGTTTTTGGATTAGGAACAAGAACTGGTGTGAAAAATGCAAAGTGGTGAAATTTGTGGTTTTGTGAGATTTCTTCACTTTCAAGTAAAGAGGGAAAGAAAGAGAGCTGTGTATTTATGATGTTTTGGATAGCTCTGGTGTCTGTTTCAACATAGAGGAAACCTCTATTTATAGGCCAAGGAGAGGTTGGGGGCCGATTGGTAATTTGGCACTTTTGGTGGGAGTTTTGAAAATGAAATCTCATTCAAGATTGTATGGCAGCTGAGTACACCATTCCCTTGGTTCAATGCAGTAAAAAACTCAAGTAAAATGAGGGACATGAAGTGATTGAAAAGAGCATAGAGGGTAGGGAAGCAGCTGTTGCAGATTTCATGGAAAGTTTCTCTTTCCTCATTGATTTTCTTTGAATAAAATATTGCAACCTTCCTTGCAACTTGCCATACCTTTCAAATCCTTCACTTCTTCTGCATTTTCCTTCATCGTACTCCCTAAATATCAGATAAAAACATGATCCAAGGGCTGAGAATAGCTCAAGTGATCAAAAGGTGGGTTTGTGAAAAAGTGAAAATGTTGGACTCAAGTGTTGAAACCTCATCTTGTTGGATCCATAACTCCCAACTCATAAGGGCTACGAATGAGTTCTAGTACATTTTGGAAAGCCCTCATGTAGCTCTACAACTTTCATGTTTTCATGATCTTCAGATTCCCAATGGAACTAGGTCAAAATTCCACTCAAAGTTGGCTAAAAACATGCCTAAAAAGGCCAATAACTTAGAATTTTTCTAAGTTATTTTTCCCTCTTGTAATGAATTTGGTCATAACCCCAAATCTATGCATTTTATGCTCATGGACCACTGTGGGACTTTTGTAGGACTTGTCAAGAGCTTTCCAATAAGCTTTGAACCAACTCAATTGGATGTGTGGTTAGGGAGTTATGATCTTGCCCCTTTCAAAACCCTAATTTCCCGATTTTTCGATTACTCCTCAATCCTTGATCCAATGGTTATGAAACTTCATGGATAGGTGTGTTATGTTACTAGGAACATTTTTGCTTCATACTTTGAGGTCAAATTCCTTAGGATTGAAGAGTTGACTTTTCGGTTAACCTAACGATCGATCGATGACTACCGAGTCGACTGTTGATGTTCCGGGTCTTTTGAGGCCTGGAAACTTCTTGAGTAAACTTCACTAAGCCATATGAACTTCATGGACCATGATCCCACCATTGGAACACCATTTAAATCAAAATTCAAACTATAGTTGACTTTTCCTAATCGAAAACCCTAATCGGGTATCCTGAACTGCATTGTTCTTGATCCTTGGGTGTACGGGACCCTAATTCACCTGTATCTTAACAAATACAAACTTGAAATAGGTTAAGGGTAGATAAACAATGATAATGCTCCTAGAATGATGATGAAGATCTAAGGGGTCAAAATTTGGGGTGCAATAGGCATCATCCGAAAACCCTTTTTTAAGGTATAAAATCAACCAACAAACAACTATTTCACAAGCCTCCGAACTACGGAGCTCTGATTCTTCACTTATTTTAAGTGAGGATACGTAGGCACAAGGGCCACAATCCTTGGCGAGCACTATAATAAAAAACCAACCCCTCTTTCTTTTTTAAAACAAGCAAACTTTTAGATTAAAAACACCCACTCAAGCGAAACAACCTAGAAGGTTCCCATCTAGTACGATGGATGCGAGGGGTGCTAATACCTTCCTCTCATATAACCGACTCCCGAATCCTAAGATTTGGTTGCGATGACCATGCTCTTTTCCTAAAGGTTTTATTGTTATTTCCCTTTCACCCCTTTGGGATAAATAAAATCCGGTGGCGACTCTTTGTCATTTTTTGCGTAGCGACAAACCTACAATAAACCTGATAGAGACACTCTTGTCCATAGACCCTGCTGATCGTGGAACTTCAGCATCTGCTTTGATGAGTGAGGTGTGAATTTTTGTGTCCTTTATTGTTGTTTAATCTTTTCTTTCATTGAAGTGGTACATATAAATAGTGGATTCTCGTTTTATTTAAAACATCAATTTAACTTAATTTACAAATGTAGGTTTTGCGTTCATCTTAAAAAGCAATTCTAGATTGTTTTGGTTTCATATTGGTGCATATATATGTTTGTTACAGACAAAGTTTAACGATTATGCACTTATAAAGCTTTTTAATCTGTCAATGCATAGTCATAAAACTCAAACAAATCCATGCCCTTGTACTGTATTGTCTCTTTATCACGTGTATTCATGAAAATTACCATGTATATCAGCAAAGTTTGAAGGTGAGAAAATTACTTAGAAGGGGGGTTGAATAAGTAAGACTAAAAAACAAAGATTCGAACACAGATATTTTTATCCTGGTTCGTTGAAAACAACTACTCCAGTCCACCCTCTCAAGAGTGATTTGCCTTTCTCTGTCAAGGACTTAATCCACTATTTTAATCAAACAGATTACAAATAGCAACACCTAAGAACAACCGTTCTTAGTCTTCTCAAGAGCAGCTGATCCCAACTGGATCCTCTTAAGGAAAACCTTTTACAAACAAAGTGAAACTTTTACAAGAGTAAGAATGCTTCTAATAAGCTGTTATCACAACAGTGATATTTCTCTTAAGTTAAGAATAAAGATAAAGCAAAGTAATATGATTAAGAGCTTTTTGAGATTTGCTTTGAGGAGTGATTTTTCTAGAGATTCGATACTGAAGAAGATGGAGTGGACTTCTTTATATAGGCACTAAGATCCAAGAAGTCTTGTTACGTTGAAGGCTGTGCAGAAAAGCCTAGAGCCTTTTGTCTTCACATTGGAGGCTATGCTGAAACAGGCCTGATGCTTTTTGTCTTCACTTGCAGAATACTTTCCTCAGAATGGAATGCACAGATAAAACCTTTTTGTCTGTGTCCTTGTGTCTAGCACAAAATAGGAAAGAGTTGTTGAGAAAGACCAACGTACATATTTAAATCTTCTTCAAAGTAAGTTCAGCTTTCAACATAAGAATCTGAATCTTCAGAGTCTTCTGATCACGGATCATCTGGATCTTCAGAGTCTTGAAAGATATTCAGATTGAGCTGAATCAGAGTATGTGCAGCTTGTGTGCTTGAGCGTGGAAATCCTTCAGAGCAGAGTCTTCTATGCTTTAGAGACTCCTTCTTCAGAATCTTCAAGAGACAGTAGTCAGATTCTTCTGGGAGCAGTGTTCAGATCTTCACTTAAGATGCTCTTGAACTTATGAAGTCTTTCATACGAGCAAAGTTCAGATGTAATTTTGCTTTCTTAAGATAATTTACTTTAGTGCCTGTAGCAAACAATCTAGAACACGTTTAGAGTATATAATTCTTGAATACAAAATTTATAATTGTTATCATCAAAACATAGAGATATAACTAAGACACAATATGTGCTCTTACAATCTCCCCCTTTTTGATGATGACAAAACATGAGAAAATTTTGTTCAATAAAGAGTAAGAATTAGAAACTCCCCCTGAGATAAACACTCTCCCCCTGAAATAAATACTACAATAGAATAGAATACTTCCCTTTCTGATTGAGTATATTTCAGATTCAGAGCTTGATGAATGAGTTCAGAGTCAAATCTTGATGCCAGATGATTGAATAAATGTATCAGAGTAAGATATCAGAGTTGATTGAATACTCAGATTTTCTTTAGAAAATCAGGTTCTGGTTGACACAGTCTCAGGGTAACTTCAATGAATTTTGTCAGATATAACAGTATAATCTGAAATACTTAAATTCAAATAAGTTAATAACATGTCTGAATTTTAGTTTTGGTAAATGCTTATAGGTTGAACACTCAGTTTCTCTTTTTCTCCCCCTTTTTTTCATAGTCAAAAAGATTTTCAAAGACAGAAAGAAATAAAAGAGAAGAAGCAAATAGGAGCAAACCATGTTAGCATGCAATTAAAACAGAACAAACCAAAGTTCACAGACAAACAGGCAGAGGCCAAAAACACATAACACAATAAAAGTAACCAAACATCAAAAACTCAGTTCATGTGCAAAACAACAAATAAAACTAGGTCTGGCGAGAGGCAATGAGGGTCAGAAGCTCTGTCATCTTGGCAGCTGACTCTTCTTGCTTAGACATCCAGGTCTTGATTTCATCAGTTGTTTTCTCTTGCTTGATCATCCAGTCCTTGATATCCTTCACATCATTCACAAGTTCTGAAACCACAGATGAAGACGGAGCAGATGCAGTAGCAGCAGGGTTCCCTTCAGATTGGTTTTCAACAGAAGCTTGTTCAATCATTTCAAAATCAGGAACAACTGGAGGAGCAGCTTCCAATAGTAACACAGGAGGAGGAGGAGGCATGTTCATCAGTGTCACCTTTATTAACTCAGCAAATTTAGTCTTAGCAAGCTTAGAGCATTTTGCTCTAACTTTTAGTGCAACTTTGTTAAACATCCAGATGAAGCGCTTCCACGCAGTATTCGAAACATTTGGATCCAAACTAGACATGCAGACAGCCTTAACACGATCATATTCAGAATCTAACTCCTTTTTGAAAATATTAAACATAGCATTAACACAAGATCCTAAATCTAACTGTTCATTCTGACCAGAGGAAAAAGGATTAGGGGTGTTAGCAGGAGTAGGTTCAGATGGTTGTGGTTGAGGTGTGGATGGTTGAGATGTGTGGATGACAGATTGAGGGAGTTCAGCTGAGTGAGGAAGAGTTTGATTCTCAGATGGATTAGTTTCAGGTGGTTGTGGAATGGTTTGGTTTTCAGCTGTTTGAGTGTCAGAGGGTTGAGCTTCAGATGGTTGTTGAGATGGAGAGTTTGGTGGGGTATGAAACAAAGCAATGTTAAGATGTTTCATCATAACACTCTCAGAGCGAGCTTGTTTGAGTGATTCTGAATCATAGTCAGATGAATCAGATGAATCAGAGGATTCATCTGAGTGAACAGATGTAGAAGAAATTTCAATTGTTTGGTTTAGGGGTGGAATATCAAGAATATTGTCAGACAGATTTGGATCTTCTGAGGGAATTGCTTGTTCAGAGTGTTCAGTTTGAACAGTCTCTGGATGATTTTGTTCTGAAATAATTGTTTGTGGTTGGGGAGTCTCTAAGAGGGGATTCTCTTGTTGCGACAAAGTTGGTTGTGGAGGTGATATTGGAGAATTTTCTGGTTGAGTTGGTTCTGGTGGAGTTATTGTTGGAGAGTTTTCAGATAAAATTGGTTCTGGTGGTGAAATTTCTGTTTGAATAGTTTGAGGTTGTGGATTAGATGGGATTGGTGCAGGAGATGATTGTAAATTTATTGGTTCAGAGGATAGTGGTTCGGATGAGATATTGACAGACTTTCTAGATTTTGAAGTTCTTGGTATGAGGCTTGGAGAGAGTTGTGGTGAAGATAGTGGTGAATGAACAGTAGGAGTAGGATCAGAGGCTAATACCTGTTGAATGGTGTCTCTGATTTCTTCCAGAGTAGCTTCTCTTGGACTGCTTCTGGCCTTCTTTCCTTCTTTCCTCTTCTTTCTTGACGCTTCAGGAGCTTTTCTCTTCTTCTGAACGGATTCTTCGTCAGCCTTTCTCTTACTGCGCCTTTCCTTCATCTGATTAGGCAATTCTTCTCCAGGCTTTTGAACGAGATTGGCTGGTAAAGGGATTCCTTCCTTTAGACATTCAGTAATATACAGCCAGACAAATTCCTTAGGTTCATCTGCACTGAATAGTGGAAAATCCCACAGGAATTCTTCTACCTTGAATCTCGTCAGAGTTGATCTTCCTGAGTTGTCCTTTCAATTCTGAGATGATTTTCATCCTCTTCAGATTGAGTCCATTAATTTCAGAGCCAATGATGTGAGTCAGATCTTCTGTAATCTTCGCATCAGTCAGATGTTGAACCAGCTTGTTCTCAACAAGTATATCAGAAATCAACCTTCCCAGGGGTATCCACGTCCTTACTTTACCAGCTTTCGCCCTTACTTCCTCTCTGGTTTCTTTGACATGAGTTAATAAATGACTGAAGATGAGATACGGTAGATCCACTTTGACATTTTTTCTAATGCAGTACATAAAATACAAGTGTTCAGAACTCACATAATCTGGAGAGTTTGAAGGTTTTCTGTGGAAAAACGTACTCATAAAGATTTTCGCCCAGATCCTATAAATGGGTTTTAAATCTTTAACCTTACTTGACGGCAAACCAGCAATAGTAACTTCTTCATAAACCCTAGCCATATCGATGCGAGAAGAAGCAAGATTTGAAACACCATCAGACTCAGTATAGCTAAACAGTTGTCTGATCAGGTTTTCAGTGATGACTATCTCCACTCCAAGAACAGAGGAATGTATAAACTTGGGACCAGCGCTTGCATGTATCCAAAATTCCTTAACCAGTGTTGGAAAAACAGGCCCCATTAGCCTTTCAAAATATTTTTCCCACCCTTGAGCTTTGATGGCAGAAATGAGATCAAACCCATTTTCCTTTAAAGAGTCGAGGTCAATGAAGCTTTCACAGAGCACCTCTAGATCATCCACTGGAGTGAATAAGGTTCGTTCAGGTTCTTTGTACATGATGGTCTTGTTAGGTTTTGCAGCAGTGTTTGAAGTTGACGCCATTGAAGAAGAAGAATACCTTGGTTTTGGTTTAAGGTTTTGGAAGAGATTGAAAAGAAAGCAGAAACGCATGAATGAAGTGAATGTGGAAAGTGTGATAGAAGTGTGATAGGTGATATATATAGGAAACCAAAAAAAAATCAAGCACAGGGCACACAAAAGACACTTACGCACGTTTGGACAGCATTGAATGAAAAGTAATCATTTCACATTAAATTATGACAGCTGGGGGGAAAAACAAGAAAAGTGAGATTTTCAAAGCATTACCTCAAACGTCAAATCAGTTAAGCACTCAATCTTTTCAGAAATTGAATGCCACGTGTTTGCTTTGTTGGCTCATCTGATTTCTCTCAAGAAATGAAACGTTTCCAACTTTCAGATCTTCTGAGCTTGTTAGTTCAGAGTTTTGCCCAAAACGAAATCATCAAATAAATATAAATGAATAAATAGACAGATGAAATACTTCAGATTATTAAAAATTTTGCATCTGAGAGGTTGCCTCTGAGAAATATTACTCTGGACATAAATCCATACAAATATTTTTCAGAATAAACTTAAATCTATCTTCAGCAAGGGGTTCTGTGAAAATGTCAGCCCATTGATGATCTGTATCAACAAAAGCTAGATTAATTACACCCTTCTGAACATAGTCTCTGATGAAGTGATGTTTAATTTCTATATGTTTTGCCTTAGAATGCAAGATTGGATTTTTTGACAAACATATAGCAGAAGTATTATCACAGAAGATAGAAAGGTTACTCTCATAGATTTGATAATCTTCTAATTGACTCTTCATCCAGAGCATCTGAGTACAACATCCAGCAGCAGCAATGTATTCTGCCTCTGTAGTTGATAGTGCAATGGTAGGTTGCTTCTTGCTGTACCATGAGATCAGATGACTTCCAAGAAACTGACAGCTTCCAGAAGTGCTTTTACGTTCAACTCTGTCTCCAGCATAGTCAGCATCACAGAATCCAACTAATGAAAATTCATCAGATCTTCTGTAACACAGACCCATGTTAGCAGTACCTTTCAGATACCTCAGAATCCTCTTAACAGCTGTTAAGTGTGATTCTCTAGGATCTGATTGGAATCTAGCACATAAGCAGACACTAAACAGAATATCTGGTCTAGAAGCAGTCAAGTATAGAAGAGATCTTATCATACCTCTGTAGAGTTTTTGATCTACCTTCTTACTTACCTCTTCCTTACCTAGAGTGCTTGTAGGATGCATTGGAGTCTTTGCCATTTTGCTATCAACCATGTTGAACTTCTTCAGAAGCTCTTTAACATATTTGGTTTGATGTATGTAGGTGCATTCTGGAGTCTGATTGACTTGGATTCCCAAGAAGAATCTCAATTCTCCCATCATGCTCATTTCAAATTCTTCCTGCATACATTTAGCAAACTCCTTTCCAAGCGTAATATTTGTTGATCCAAAAATAATGTCATCTACATAAATCTGACAAATCAACAGATCTTTCTTAACAGATTTACAGAATAAAGTTGTATCCACTTTTCCTCTGATAAACTTTTTCTTCAGAAGGAAGTTGCTCAACCTCTCATACCAAGCTCTGGGAGCTTGTTTTAATCCATAAAGGGATTTCTTTAATTTGAAAACATGATCTGGAAAGTTTTCACTTTCAAAACCAGGAGGTTGGTGGACATATACTTCTTCTTCTATAATACCATTAAGAAAGGCACTTTTAACATCCATCTGATACAGAGTGATGTTATTTTGTGCAGCAAATGAAATAAGAAGACGAATAGATTCTAACCTTGCCACTGGAGCATATGTCTCAGTGTAATCAATACCTTCTTGTTGACTATATCCTTGAGCAACCAGCCTTGCCTTATTCCTTTCTACTTCTCCCTTTTCATTCAGCTTATTTCTGAAGACCCATTTTGTTCCAATGACATTGAATCCTTTAGGTCTAGGAACCAGATCCCAAACTTCATTTCTGGCGAATTGATTCAGCTCTTCTTGCATAGCTATAATCCATTCATTATCTTCCAGAGCCTCATCTACAGATGTTGGTTCTATCATTGACACTAAGCCAAATAAGGAAGATTCAGAAGTTCTGAGAAATGATCTTGTCCTTATGGGATCATCTTTCTTTCCAATTATCACATCTTCTGGATGAGAAGCTTTGATTCTGGAAGAAGATCCTCTGACGGTTGGTCTTTCAGAAATATGCAAGTTGTTTAGTTGGGAAGTCAAAGGTGTAGCATCTGGGGTTGCGTCAGATTCTTTGTTCTTTGCCTTTTCTGCCTCTGAGCCTTCAGAGTCTGTGAGAATTACTTCTCTATCTGCAGAACTTTCAAACTGCTTTGGCTTTTCAGAGCCAAGCTTATCATCAAATCTGACATGAATAGATTCTTCCACAATCTGTGTTTCAGTATTGAATACTCTGTAGCCTTTAGAGCATTCAGAATAACCAAGCATGAAACACTTCTGTGCTTTGGAATCAAACTTGTTCAGATTATCTTTAGTGTTAAGCATAAAACAAATACATCCAAAAGGATGAAAATAAGCAATGTTGGGCTTTCTGTTTCTCCACAATTCATAGGGAGTCTTTTTCAGAAGAGGTCTTACAGACACTCTGTTCTGAATATAACAAGCTGTGTTAATTGCTTCTACCCAGAAATATTTTGCCAGATTTGTCTCGTTGATCATGGTTCTGGCCATTTCTTGCAATGTTCTATTTTTCCTTTCTACAACTCCATTTTGTTGTGGAGTTCTAGGACAGGAGAAATTATGTGCAATGCCTTTTTCAGAAAAGTATTTTTCAAAATGTTTATTTTCAAATTCTCCACCATGATCACTTCTGACTTTAATAATTTTACAATCTTTTTCAGTCTGGACTTGATTGCAGAAGTCAAAAAACACAGAATGAGACTTGTCCTTGTGTTTTAGAAACTTTACCCATGTCCATCTGCTGTAGTCATCTACAATGACTAATCCATACTTCTTGCCTCTGATGGATGCAGTTTTCATTGGTCCAAACAGATCAATGTGAAGTAATTCCAATGGTCTGGAGGTAGAAACAACATTTTTTGATTTAAAATGAGATTTTGAAAATTTACCTCTTTGACATGCTTCACACAGAGCATCTGAGTTGAACTTCAACTTAGGAAGTCCTCTGACCAGATTGAGTTTATTAATCTGAGATATACGTCTCATATTAATATGCCCCAATCTTCTATGCCAGACCCATTACTCATCATTCACAGATAAGAGGCATTTTACATTTTGAACTTTAAGTTCTGAAAGGTTAATTTTATAAATGTTGTGTTTCCTCTTTCCATTGAATAGGATAGAACCATCCTTTTGACATACAGCTTTGCAACATTTTTGATTAAAGATGATATCATAACCATTGTCACTTAATTGACTTATGGACAATAGATTATGTTTCAATCCTTCAACTAACAGAACATTAGAAATAGAGGGTAGGTTGCCATTACCTATAGTTCCAGAGCCAATGATCTTGCCCTTTTGGTTCCCTCCAAATTTCACGTCCCCTCCAGATCTAAGTTCCAGACTTTGGAACATAGACCTTTCTCCCGTCATGTGTCGTGAGCATCCAGAGTCCAGGTACCATGATTGGTGTCCTGACTTTGCTGCTAAGGACATCTGCAACAAGGATTATTTTGTCTTTAGGTACCCAGATCTTCTTGGGTCCTTTAGGGTTAGTTGCCTTGTAGGTTTGTCTAAACTTTTGTTTTTCAACATAGTTTTTGTTTAGACTTGCCTTAGATTTAAACACATGAGTATTCTTTTCAGAGCTCGTGTGTTTAATATCATTTAAATGACCAAATTTAAAATTAGAGTATAAAGGAGTTATCTTAATAATCAGATCATCTACAGGTATTGGTCTTACATCTTTTTCAAGAGAAGAAGATTGAAATCCAATTCCCTTTCTTTTATTCCTACTAACTCCATAGATCATAGAAGCCATCTTGCTTCTGTCTATGCTTTTAGTGAGGAACCTCTGAAAACTAGAGTCATATTTTTCCAAAATATTTTCAGATGACTTAGCTTCAGAGTCAGATTCTTGTTGAACAATTTCCAAATCATTTTTTATTTTTAAATTTATTTCTCTCTGCTCAACAAGTTCTGTTTTCAGATTATCAATCTCAGATTCAAGATTGCTTTTCAGCTTCTTGTTCTTGAGTTTGATATTATTGTAGCTTTTCAAGACTTCAGATAACACCTTTATAAGTTCATCTTTGGTAAGTTTGGACATTACCTCTTCAGCATCAGAGTCGGAGTCTGACTCAGATTCAGATGATAATTCTTCATTCTGATCTTGTATTCCAGCCATTAATGCCATGTTGGCACACTCTTCTTCTGCTTCAGATTCAGATTCAGATTCATCTGAATCATCCCAAGTTGCCATAAGAACCTTTTTCTTTTTATCAAACTTTCTCTTGGGTTTCTCCTTGAGAAGTTTGGGGCAGTCATTTTTGTAGTGCCCAGGTTCCTTGCATTCATAGCATGTGACCTCTTTCTTTCCAGATCTTCTGTGTCCAGAAGATTCCTTCCTGTGGTCAGCTTTCCTGAAGTTGTTAAACTTCCTTCCCTTGTGCTTCCAGAGCTTGTTGATTCTTCTGGAAAGCATGGACAGTTCATCTTCTTCTTCAGAAGACGATTCTTCAGAACTTTCTTCTTTTACCTGCAAAGCTTTAACAGGTTTGTTAGATTTTAAAGCTATGGATTTACCTTTATCTTTCTTCTGGGGCTCATCTTCCTCCAGCTCTATTTCATGACTTCTCAAAGAACTGATAAGTTCTTCTAAGGATATCTTATTCAGATCTTTTGCCATCTTCAATGCAGTCACCATTGGTCTCCATCTGGTGGGAAGACTTCTGATGATCTTCTTGACATGATCTGACGTTGAGTAGCCCTTATCCAGAACTTTCAAACCAACAGTAAGAATCTGAAATCTAGAAAACATAGTTTCTACATTTTCAGACTCTTCCATTTTAAATGCCTCATACTTCTGTATGAGCGCCAGCGCCTTGGTCTCTTTAACCTGAGAATTTCCCTCATGAGTCATTTTGAATGACTCAAACATGTCATGAGCAGTATCTCTGTTTGTAATCTTCTCATACTCAGTATGAGAGATTGCATTAAGCAATATAGTTCTGGCTTTGTGGTGATTCTTGAAATCTCTTTTCTGTACTTCAGTCATTGACTTTCTATCAATCTTTTTGCCATCCTCATCAGTAGGATGTTTATATCCATCAATGACCATATCCCAAAGATCAGCATCATACCCGAGGAAAAAACTTTCTATTCTATCTTTCCAATAGTCAAATTTTTCCCCATCAAACATGGGTGGCTTGGTACTGATCCTATCTCCTTCATATTTGTTGTTGCAAGTTGATGTAGCTGTTTCCATAATGACAACAACACAAATATCAAAGTATCTTTCTCATTGGATCTTTAACTGTCACGGTTAAGTGGAGCACACGCAGAACCGGAGCTCTGATGCCAACTGAAGGTGAGAAAATTACTTAGAAGGGGGGGTTGAATAAGTAAGACTAAAAAACAAAGATTCGAACACAGATATTTTTATCCTGGTTCGTTGAAAACAACTACTCCAGTCCACCCTCTCAAGAGTGATTTGCCTTTCTCTGTCAAGGACTTAATCCACTATTTTAATCAAACAGATTACAAATAGCAACACCTAAGAACAACCGTTCTTAGTCTTCTCAAGAGCAGCTGATCCCAACTGGATCCTCTTAAGGAAAACCTTTTACAAACAAAGTGAAACTTTTACAAGAGTAAGAATGCTTCTAATAAGCTGTTATCACAACAGTGATATTTCTCTTAAGTTAAGAATAAAGATAAAGCAAAGTAATATGATTAAGAGCTTTTTGAGATTTGCTTTGAGGAGTGATTTTGCTAGAGATTCGATACTGAAGAAGATGGAGTGGACTTCTTTATATAGGCACTAAGATCCAAGAAGTCTTGTTACGTTGAAGGCTGTGCAGAAAAGCCTAGAGCCTTTTGTCTTCACATTGGAGGCTGTGCTGAAACAGGCCTGATGCTTTTTGTCTTCACTTGCAGAATACTTTCCTCAGAATGGAATGCACAGATAAAACCTTTTTGTCTGTGTCCTTGTGTCTAGCACAAAATAGGAAAGAGTTGTTGAGAAAGACCAACGTACATATTTAAATCTTCTTCAAAGTAAGTTCAGCTTTCAACATAAGAATCTGAATCTTCAGAGTCTTCTGATCACGGATCATCTGGATCTTCAGAGTCTTGAAAGATCTTCAGATTGAGCTGAATCAGAGTATGTGCAGCTTGTGTGCTTGAGCGTGGAAATCCTTCAGAGCAGAGTCTTCTATGCTTTAGAGACTCCTTCTTCAGAATCTTCAAGAGACAGTAGTCAGATTCTTCTGGGAGCAGTGTTCAGATCTTCACTTAAGATGCTCTTGAACTTATGAAGTCTTTCATACGAGCAAAGTTCAGATGTAATTTTGCTTTCTTAAGATAATTTACTTTAGTGCCTGTAGCAAACAATCTAGAACACGTTTAGAGTATATAATTCTTGAATACAAAATTTATAATTGTTATCATCAAAACATAGAGATATAACTAAGACACAATCTGTGCTCTTATAACCTTGCGGCACAACAAAAAAGTCATAGAATTCCAAGCGGGTGGCCTGGTCCTATGAAGGAACCAGAAGGATTCACGCGAGGGCAAGCTCGCCACAAACTGGGAAGCCCCCTACCATGTCTGAGACAAAATGGGCAACGGGGCATATTACCTCGAAAACCTACATGGGGAAGAACTTGCTCGATCATGGAACGCAGAAAAATCAAGCAATACTACATTTATACACTGCCCACGACCCCTTGGCGTCGCGACCACAAGGGCGCGACACGGTATAAACGTGACTCCTAACTTTAAAAACAAAAAGAAAAGAGTCAGCCTCTTGCATGTGCGGGCAAGACCCTTGATCCAGCGGGGACCCATTGTAACACCCTTCTAACCCCGCAGAATAAATATAAATAGATCAGAGTAATTATCATGCATTTCACAAAAGGGTGTCACATAAATTTTCAGAACATCACACAACACCTGTCATGCTCAATAATATAAAAATAACTTCCTGCTTTTCATACACCTTCACATTAACATGTAGCAGCGGATTTGCTTTAATCATGATAGACATAATAAAAGTCTCATGCTCATCTCATTTTTAATACATAGGCTTAAAAGCCAATTCTTCATATAATTCAAAATAACAACAACAGAATAAAGTAGAGTACATAAAATTTCTCTCCAAATATGAAATCAAAATATTCCCCGGTGTTACATAATCAGAGCATGACTCGACCCAAAATAAATAAAGACACAACTCAAGCTACTTCAACGGCTACCTCGTGCTAGAAGCAACTCTACTCCTCAGTACCTGAGCGATGTCGTATAAAACATCATTCCAACAGAAGGGTGAGAATTCACATAATTATTGAAATTATAAGATAATATATAATTTAAGGCATACAAACATAATCACTATTATTCTCACACTTCAAAAGTTTCATCAACACAATATTATTCAAGTAACCATACTATTCACAAGTATATACACACAAATCCATAATTCACCAATTTATCAGTTCTACATATCACACATAATCTCATAGCACATAAATATACATAATGAGACTCAATGCAAAACTCAATGCAAGACTCAATGCAACTCATGCCATGTGGTACCAACACTTGTTATTATTTTTCGGTTTTTACATTTAAACCGGGTCCGTTCCCTAGACCAATAACACACAAAAAAACTCATTCCCTAAGCTTTCAAACCCCGCTCTAGGTTTGGGACAAGTCACTAGCTCCCACGAAACTAACAAACATTGCCTCTTGACACAAATGGTGTATATGCAAATTTCAACAACCATATGCAAGTTAAGACCATTCCCTAATCTTAACATTCATGCATATCTTCAATAATTCATCACACTTGAATTACCACACATTTGCACATACACAAGCATCAACACAATCCAACCTCAATTCACACATCACTAATTAAATATCGAATAATTAGTCCATCATTAATAATCAAAAATCGATATTCAATAAATAATTCAATATTTTAAATAAATATTCAATATTCAATATATTAAATAAATGTTCAATAAACAATTCAATATTTTAAGAAACAATTATTATTTAAATAAATGATTAATATTTGAATAAATATTTAATATTTACTAAAATTTCATTAATTAATAAAGTCTTATTATTTCATAAGATTCAACTTCAGTAATTAATATAACAAGTGGAAACTTGTTTTCTTTTACCTCAACAATATTGTTCTAATATATCCCTCTAAACTGTGATTTATGGTTAGAATAGTTACTCTTATGGGTTAAGTATCTAACAAAGACATAGGTCTTAATTGCTTAAATTATTGTGTAAATTAATTAGGTAAAAGGATACTATTGTGTTTATCTCAAATTCAAACTTCAACATGATAAGCTAGCTAGTACCATGTAAATCACAGCTTTTGGCAACACATCTAGAATTTATAGGTTTGCTGTAAATTTATAAGGGTGTAATATGCAGTGTATTTTATTTCATGTTCTCTCCTTTGAAAAATGGTTACTACTTTTCATTGCCAATTTCCTTGCTTCCTAATGCTGCACTACTGCATTTATTATATAGGTATTCACTTTATTTTCTTTAGCTTTTGTGTCCTTACAGTCCAAAAGTGTAACAGAAAAATTATGATTCACTGCGCTATAGGATGTAATTCTAAGGCACCACCACATCAGCTTACCTCAATGAATATCATCATAATTATTAATGTATATCAATATGGATTATTATTGAAAAGGGTTTATGATTTAATATTTCTAGAATCCTAGCACCACATGACGGGATTAAATGGGTCGCATCACTTTCTTTTGTTTTTGCCGCTACAGTGGAAATCAAGTGAGGGAATTCACATTTCTTAATGTTTGATGATGCGCTGCAGAGCTGGGAAGTAGTAACTACATTTCCATTTCTTTATCTGGTGTTACAGGGTACTAAGCGTTTAAGACGAGCTACAGGATTTAACAAATATAAATATTCTAAATTTCTAATTTCAATGTTACTCTAAATATTAAAAGGGTCTCTATCCTATACAAAATATCAATTCTATAACACAAAAAAATTGACCAATTTCAATGTTTAATATTAAAACCTAACAATTTCCTATTTCATAGAAAATTTTAGGGTTTTATTCTAAACACTTTCTACTACTCATTTATACACTATCATATAACCCAATAATCATACAAAAACCCACCCTTACCTTGAATTTGTTGAACTTTTGCTCTTTCTCTTGAGTTTCCTCCTCTTCTTCTCCACTCCTCTCTATGCCTCTTTTCTCCTTTCTATCTTTTCTATCCCATTTCTCTTATTTTATAAAATTCTCACAATTTTAATTAACCTAGTAATTCCAATGGGCTTAATAACTCATGTCTATTCACACCCCCAAATAGGCCCAATCAATTAATCTAACAATTCTATATTATTCTACAAATTAGAATATATCATATAAGTTAAATAATAAAATTAAATCAATTATTTCGAATATGTCCAATAATTCAATTAATCCAAATAACTCAAATAAATCAAATAATTTATATAAATTCAGTAAATCAACTAATTCAGTTATATCAATTAAATCACATAAATTAGTTAATTCAATTAGGCCTAAAATCACATAATTAATCAATTAATTTAATTAATAAATAATTACTAAAAATTGGGGTGTTACAACCCTCCCCCACTTAAAAGATTTTCGCCCTCGAAAATTACCTCAAATGAATAACTCGGGGTAAGACTCATGCATCTGACTCTCAAGCTCCCAAGTCACGTTTCCACCAGCCGGTCCTTCCCAAGCGACCTTCACCAAAGAAATCACTTTGCCTCAAAGTTGCTTCAACTTCCGATCCTCTATCGGTATAGGTGATGCCTCCACAGTTAGGTTATCTCTCACCTGCACATCATCTACCTGGACTACATGAGACGGATTCGCAATGTATTTCCTCAACTGAGATACATGGAACACATCATGAAGATTAGCAAGCGACGGCAGTAAAGCCACACGATAGGCCACTTCTCATATCCTCTGAAAAATCTGATAAGGACCAATGAAACGCGGCGTCAACTTACGCGACTTCAATGCCCTACCAACACCAGTCATCGGAGTGACTCGAAGAAACACATGATCTCCCTCTTGAAATTCAAGTGTCTTCCTCCTCTTGTCATGATAACTCTTCTGACGAATTTGAGAAATTCTCATCTTCTCTTGAATCATCTTAATCTTGTCCGTAGTCTGCTGAACTATCTCGGGTCCAACTACCGAACTCTCTCCGGACTCATACCAACACAGTGGCGTCCTACACCGCCTACCATACAAAGCTTCGAACGGTGTCATACCAATACTCGAATGAAAGTTGTTGTTGTAAATAAATTCAATCAAAGGCAAGTAGTTATCCCAAGCTCCCCCTTTCTCCAATACACAAGCCCTCAACAGATCCTCGAGTGATTGAATAGTCCTTTCGGTCTGACCATCTGTCTGAGGATGATAAGTTGAGCTCAAACGCAACTTCGTACCCAAAGCACTTTGCAAACTCTCCTAAAATCTCGAAGTGAACCTCGGATCCCGATCCGACACAATACTGGATGGAATACCGTGCAAACTGACAATCCTCTCGATGTATAGCTTTGCCAATTCCTCTAACGGATAATCCATTCGCATAGGAATAAAGTGAACAGATTTAGTCAATCTATCCACGATAACCCAAATAGCTTCAAAATTACCCGGCGTCCTCGGTAATCCAGACACAAAACCCATAGAAAAGCTATTCCATTTCCACTCAGGAATAAACAACGGTTGCATCAAACCCGACGGTTTCTGATGCTCAATCTTCGACTTCTGGCAAGTCAAACAAGAATACACAAATTCGGCAATGTCCTTCTTCATACGAGGCCACCAAAATATCTTCCTTAAATCTTGATACATCTTAGTAGCACCCGGATGAATACTCAATCCGCTACGATATCCTACCTCAAGAATACTCTAGTAAGTTCTAACACACACGGCTTAACTCCATAACAAGTCTCTTCACAGACCAAACTTGTATCGCCAAACTGCTCAATCGGTTCTAACTCTTTTCACCATCATCATTGTTACCGCTAAGGTTTTCAAATCAAAGCATCAGCTACCACGTTATATACCGAAAATACACAGTATGATAACACATCAACCGCACCCGTTCACGACGGTAAAATTGCCAAAATGACGTGTCTTGAATTTTCTGCTATAATTGGATCATCCACTGCCATAAAAACTATTTTTTCCCAGAAAGAGCATCTCGTTAGCTTCCCAAAACTTCGAACGGGAGTCAAAACCGACATACGGTTCAAGAGTTATGAATTTTTGAAGTTTTCCGAAAAACCAGAATTTTGCCCAAAATCTGCTACGGGAATTCTGCATTTTTGCCCGAAAATCCGACTGATTCAATTTATTTCTTCGAAACAAATACATACTCATACTCCCTTAACATATGACATTGAATTGGAACTATCAAACGCGATTTCTACGACGTCTGATTTCAATCCGAATCTTAGATCCTCAAATCTCCAAAAATGCAAAACTTCCAAAATCAACCAAATTCGATAACGCAAGCATGCTCAATCACGACTTAACATTATCCGACACAACTATGCAATCTAATCCGACTTTCGTCCGTAAAACATCAATTCCTCACACAATCTCAGATTAAGCGATTTCAGCTTCCAACTCCGGCACAACTACAACAGGAACCAACTCTAGAACACTGGTCAGATAATTCTTCTTACGTACTTCAAGTTGCCTTAAAGCATAACTAAACTCGTTGAAGTTACCTTTAACATATCTCCAATTCATATCAACAAAGCACCTCCAAACACCACTACTAGTCCCATCTGGTTCGGCAACAATCAACACACGAGTCGTTGACGACTCTCTCGAAAATTCCAATCAAGTTATACATTTCTGCACCTTCTTACATCAACCGACTCATCAAACAATTCTCAAGCACTTAGCTTACTCAACCAGTTCACTGTTCACTCCACCTAAGCTTGCAAGACACGTCTATCACATCCAACACAATCCCGTCTACTATTAACAAGAGAATAAGGATGATGAGTTCCTCAATTTGTCAATAGACAGTCGAAATTCATGATGGGGTATAAACCATCTTTACCAAATTATAAGAGCGTTCAACTTTCCTCTGAGCTACAACTCTACACTTGCAGCATTCCGGAGAAACACAAGCTTCTCCCCCACTTGAATCATTCCCACTTCTGTAAACCAAGGCTAGACAACAAACATGTACCGGCAGTGTTTCACATACATGCCGCATACCAGGGATTAAACAACAACATTAGACAACTTGGCCGGATGGACCGACCTGCTCTGATACCACTATTGTAACACCCTTCTAACCCCGCAGAATAAATATAAATAGATCAGAGTAATTATCATGCATTTCACAAAAGGGTGTCACATAAATTTTCAGAACATCACACAACACCTGTCATGCTCAATAATATAAAAATAACTTCCTGCTTTTCATACACCTTCACATTAACATGTAGCAGTAGATTTTCTTTAATCATGATAGACATAATAAAAGTCTCATGCTCATCTCATTTTTAATACTTAGGCTTAAAAGCCAATTCTTCATATAATTCAAAATAACAACAACAGAATAAAGTAGAGTACATAAAATATCTCTCCAAATATGAAATCAAAATATTCCCCAGTGTTACATAATCAGAGCATGACTCAACCCAAAATAAATAAACACACAACTCAAGCTACTTCAACGGCTACCTCGTGCTAGAAGCAACTCTACTCCTCAGTACCTGAGCGATGTCGTATAAAACATCATTACAACAGAAGGGTGAGAATTCACATAATTATTGAAATTATAAGATAATATATAATTTAAGGCATACAAACATAATCACTATTATTCTCACACTTCAAAAGTTTCATCAACACAATATTATTCAAGTAACCATACTATTCACAAGTATATACACACAAATCCATAATTCACCAATTTATCAGTTCTACATATCACACATAATCTCATAGCACATAAATATACATAATGAGACTCAATGCAAAACTCAATGCAAGACTCAATGCAACTCATGCCATGTGGTACCAACACTTGTTATTATTTTTCGGTTTTTACATTTAAACCGGGTCCGTTTCCTAGACCAATAACACACAAAAAGCCCATTCCCTAAGCTTTCAAACCTCGCTCTAGGTTTGGGACAAGTCACTAGCTCCCACGGAACTAACAAACATTGCCTCTTGACACAAATGATGTATATGCAAATTTCAACAACCATATGCAAGTTAAGACCATTCCCTAATCTTAACATTCATGCATATCTTCAATAATTCATCACACTTGAATTACCACACATTTGCACATACACAAGCATCAACACAATCCAACCTCAATTCACACATCACTAATTAAATATCGAATAATTAGTCCATCATTAATAATCAAAAATCGATATTCAATAAATAATTCAATATTTTAAATAAATATTCAATATTCAATATATTAAATAAATGTTCAATAAACAATTCAATATTTTAAGAAACAATTATTATTTAAATAAATGATTAATATTTGAATAAATATTTAATATTTACTAAAATTTCATTAATTAATAAAGTCTTATTATTTCATAAGATTCAACTTCAGTAATTAATATAACAAGTGGAAACTTGTTTTCTTTTACCTCAACAATATTGTTCTAATATATCCCTCTAAACTGTGATTTATGGTTAGAATAGTTACTCTTATGGGTTAAGTATCTAACAAAGACATAGGTCTTAATTGCTTAAATTATTGTGTAAATTAATTAGGTAAAAGGATACTATTGTGTTTATCTCAAATTCAAACTTCAACATGATAAGCTAGCTAGTACCATGTAAATCACAGCTTTTGGCAACACATCTAGAATTTATAGGTTTGCTGTAAATTTATAAGGGTGTAATATGCATTGTATTTTATTTCATGTTCTCTCCTTTGAAAAATGGTTACTACTTTTCATTGCCAATTTCCTTGCTTCCTAATGCTACACTACTGCATTTATTATATAGGTATTCACTTTATTTTCTTTAGCTTTTGTGTCCTTACAGTCCAAAAGTGTAACAGAAAAATTATGATTCACTGCGCTATAGGATGTAATTCTAAGGCACCACCACATCAGCTTACCTCAATGAATATCATCATAATTATTAATGTATATCAATATGGATTATTATTGAAAAGGGTTTATGATTTAATATTTCTAGAATCCTAGCACCACATGACGGGATTAAATGGGTCACATCACTTTCTTTTGTTTTTGCCGCTACAGTGGAAATCAAGTGAGGGAATTCACATTTCTTAATGTTTGGTGATGCGCTGCAGAGCTGGGAAGTAGTAACTACATTTCCATTTCTTTATCTGGTGCTACAGGGTACTAAGCGTTTAAGACGAACTACAAGATTTAACAAATATAAATATTCTAAATTTCTAATTTCAATGTTACTCTAAATATTAAAAGGGTCTCTATCCTATACAAAATATCAATTCTATAACACAAAAAAATTGACCAATTTCAATGTTTAATATTAAAACCTAACAATTTCCTATTTCATAGAAATTTTTAGGGTTTTATTCTAAACACTTTCTACTACTCAGTTATACACTATCATATAACCCAATAATCATACAAAAACCCACCCTTACCTTGAATTTGTTGAACTTTTGCTCTTTCTCTTGAGTTTCCTCCTCTTCTTCTCCACTCCTCTCTATGCCTCTTTTCTCCTTTCTATCTTTTCTATCCCATTTCTCTCATTTTATAAAATTCTCACAATTTTAATTAACCTAGTAATTCCAATGGGCTTAATAACTCATGTCTATTCACACCCCCAAATAGGCCCAATCAATTAATCTAACAATTCTATATTATTCTACAAATTAGAATATATCATATAAGTTAAATAATAAAATTAAATCAATTATTTCGAATATGTCCAATAATTCAATTAATCCAAACAACTCAAATAAATCAAATAATTTATATAAATTCAGTAAATCAACTAATTCAGTTATATCAATTAAATCACATAAATTAGTTAATTCAATTAGGCCTAAAATCACATAATTAATCAATTAATTTAATTAATAAATAATTACTAAAAATTGGGGTGTTACACCCATCAACCGAGCCCCACTGCTGCCGTACCATTGGGGCAGAACACCCAGCTCACGATGGGAAGTTCACGCCCGAGAAAAAGACCTCGACTGAGATCTTGGCCCCACCATCAATCAGATACCAACTCCGATGACCCGACTAGTTCCACGCACAATCGGTTATCAAACTGGTCGAGCAAGAAAACAAACAGAAATGCAATTCATACATAGAAAACAAGGAAAAATAGAAAATAAAGCACATGCAACATAAAAGTAAAGTTACTACATTCCCAAAATAGAGGGCAAAGGCCATTGTTCAAAAATTACAAGAATGGCATGTAGGCTAGAAACAAATACATCAAAAGTAGGCACGCAGGCTAGAAACAGATACATAAAAAGTAGGCACGCAGGCCAGAAAGACAAAAACAAAACTAAGGGGCTTTATTCTCCTTTTGCTTATCACCCACCTCGACCGGGTCGTCGTCTTCCTCCTCGGCTCCCAGCGCGACCACGCGACCCTCGACGACCTAATAAAAGGGCCCCGTCCCTTCAGTGATAAACAAAACATCCAGGTTCATGATTTGGAGTTAATTCATGGCACTGTCGTAGCCCACCTCGAGAGCCCCTGGCACTCCTACTCGAGCTGTCGGATCCTCGACACCAGAGTCGCCCAAGACACAATGAGCTTTTCCTCGGCAGTCTCGTCCTCTACAGGCTGAGAAGTCGCCTCCAATTCTGCAATATGCGCCAAAAGCCTCATCCTCTCTTCACTCGCGGCCTTCAACTTCTTTTCCACCTCGCGCGTAAAGCTTAAGCTGGGCATCACTCTTTTCTTTGGCCTGGACGAGATCAACAACCAACTTGCTCCTTTCTACCTCGACGGTCACAAGGTCATCCTGTAATTTGGAGAGGCCGGTTGAAGAGCAAGCCTCATCGTTAAGGACCAGAGTCGTCTCGAAGACCCGCATCACCGCGGCCAGGTCCTTTGTCAGAGCCTTCTTCCTCATCTTCCGATTAGCGCCCAAGATGGCTTTGGTCTCCGCAGCATCCACCACTGGAGAGTTGGCCCCATAAAAGAATGTGGGGCTGCAGATGACAGGGTGGAAGCAAGAACCTCTCCTTGATACTACCCTCAGCGAGATCGACGGTCTCGGGCTCATTAACCCGCACCCTCTTAGGTGTCCCTTGTGAGGAAGGGGACTGGCTGCCTTGGGGGGAAGAAGAGGAGCCACTGAGCCCCTGGTCGGGACTAGGCATCTGCTGTACCTAGGTAATCCTCCCCTTACCAGATTTCTTCACACCCCTGTTGGTCGCCAACCTCTTCACACGCTCGTGCATGCTCGACACCTCTCTTGCAAAAGAAAAATAAACAAAATCAACAAAACACAAACCAACAACGGATGCACAGACAAGGTCCGAGCAAAAAGCGGACCCACTATCTAAGATATGCAGGGCTTCCTCATCGGACGCACACTCGAGGAGTTTCCTCAAGCATCCATTTACACCTGAAAAGAAGAGGAAATCAGTGAATTCAATATTCCAGATCAAATCCACCCTTCCAACGCAGATCAAGTGAAAGGGAAAAGAGGGGAGACCCCTACGGACAGGGCCTCTCTCGCCTCGACAAACGAGAGCGGACCCCCGAGACTTCCAATGCTTGTTCCCGGGAAGTTGATGCAAAAATATTCTACGTCCCCCGAGACTTCACTGCTTGTCCCGAGAAGTTTTTGCAAAAGTATCCTACATCCCCAGAGACTTCATTGTTTGTCCTCGGGAGATTCATCCAAAACTATCTTATGTCTCGGGGGGCTTCATCGCTTGTCCCCGAGAGCTTTATCATACCCCTATACTAATTCAAAGAAGTTCCAGCGTATTCGTTGGAAACTTCACAGTCTCCCTAGGGCATTCATCAAGTCCATCAGAGAAACTACCGAAAAACAGGAAGAACGAGGGTAGGGAAACATAGACTTACTTGGTATGATGGTTCTGGGAGGACGATACGGTGGCGTACGGCAGACGTCTCGGTGCTGAAATTTGAGAAGCTCTAATGAGAAGAAGAGGAAGTGTCTTGAATGGTAGAAGAAAAAAGTGAGAAATGAAGAAGACTCGGTCCTATTTATAAACCTAGCACGAGACTCGAGGTGCCCCTAGGCACTTAAACGCCCCTACCTCTAGTTGCCCTAGCTAAGTAATGATTGTTTGACACATGGCAGCACCAGAAGCTTCGCACCCATTCGTCTCCTTTTCGGGCTCAGAGAGCGGGCACATTCTTCGTGTTGTTCACCTCCCCGAATTGGTATACGACGCCCAATTCTATGCGTCGGGAAAATACCTTCCCCCGAAGAGGTCCTCAACATTTTTGACCTGCCCTTAAGTCATTACTCCTCTACCTAGGAGAAACGACTTGAGGGCTCCTGTTCTGGACTGGGCCGGGACCTGCCCCTCAGACGGGAAGGCCCAACCCAATGCTATGCTGATGAGGCCCAACAAGTCTCAATCCTCTATGTCGAGCACAAGCCCCAACAAGGAGTACACTAGTTGGGCAAAGCATTCTATGACACAGGGAGAGCTCACGCGCTTTCCCCACGGACTTCACGTTCCCCCCACGCGGGGACACGTCATTAGGAAACTACCCATTTCCGAAATATTTGGTTAGCCCATCTTCTGAAGATCACCGGGTAGTTAATCTAGGGCAAAGACCACGTGCTGGTCTTCACTACACCACATAAGCCCTGGCAGTTACTTGTGTTGGGCTTGGCAATCCGATCCACTGCAATGTAACTGTTGGCCCTGCGTTGGGGACATATTATAAATACCCTCTTTCACTAGAGGGTCATGTATTTCATTCATTACACCTTCACTCTGTACTTTCTCTCTCTAGTTCCGTTACTCGCTTAAGTATCGGAGCATCTTGCAGGTACACCCCCTTTTCTCCTCCATAACACCGGTGAAGGCAACAACTCACGACGCGTGGCAGGCTACTGACTCCTTTCTAATCAGGTACGATCACAAATAATAAGAAAATCTTTAGGAGTCGGCTTTGACGCAATTTTATCGTAGTATGCTTTCAAAATAAACCCTGCTTCAATTAGGTCTTTTAAGGGTTGTATCGTGGTCTGGTTCATGAATTCAGAAAAAAGGATTTATGGCTCAAAATTTTATTTTAACCCACCCTATTCTCCTTGATGTTCTCCAGTCCTATGTTCACCTAGCTAGACACAAGCGTTCCTTTTTCAAAAGGATTTTGAAATGTTGAAGTGATGGTAGAGGAACCAATGAGATTTTTGGAGTGGCAGTCACTCACCTTTTGTTTTTGTTTGTTTGTTATCACGCAAAATTATCCTTGCTAAAGATTCTCTTCCTTTTTTTGTTTTCCCTAACTTTTGTGTAGACTAATTTTTGAGATATTGCAATCTACTGGGATGCCCCAAAACCACAAGCATTATTAATTTATGAAAGAGAATTACTTGCTATTGTTTATGTTGTGCATAAATAGAGTTGTTACTTGGCTCATGCCCCCTTTGTTATCAAGATTGATCAAAGGAGCATAAAACATATTCTTGAGCGGCAATTACACATTCCCTTCCAACAAGTGTGGGTTTCAAAGCTACTTGGATTTGATTTTGAGATTCAATATAAGGAAACAACGACAAATATCACAACTGATGCTTTATCTAGAAATGTGGGGGCTAAACTGCTACCATTGATGCTAAATTCTACTCAATTGGATTTGTTGGAATGGATAAAAAAAAGTATTGGGAAAATGATAATCAGGTGCAACACATCATTTTTGAATTGATTAAATATCCTACTCCAATTCCTAAATATTCTTGGGTGAGGGGCGAACTTAAAAGACGAGGCAAGTTGCTCATTAGTAGTGATCCAACTTTAAAGGAAGAAACTCTGCAGTGGTTACACAATTCGGTTTTAGAAGGTCACTCTGGCAGGGATATTACATCATCTAGGATCATAACCTTGTTCTAATGGAAATAAATGAACAAGGATATTCAAACATATGTGATAAATTGTGGCACCTGCCAGCAAACTAAGCCTGATTTGGCTGCTTATCCAGGCCTTCTCTAGCCCTTGCCGATACCGCAGAAAATCTGGGTTAATATTAGCCTTAATTTTATTAAAGTTTTACCCTCTTCCAAGGGTAAACAAGTCATCTTGGTAGTCGTTGACCGCCTGAGCAAATATGCATACTTTCCACCACTACCTCATTCCTACACAGCTACGGATGTAGCTCAGGTTTTCCTAGATAATGTGTTTAAACTGCATGGTATGCCTTAAAGCATCACAAGTGATAGAGATCCTATCTTTGTCAACACTTTTTGGAATGAAAATTTCAAACTACAAGGGGTTGCATTAAATAAATCCACGACCTACCATCCTCAATCAGATGGCCAAACTAAGATTGTCAATAAATATTTGGAAACATACTTAAGATGCATGTGTTCGGGTACACCTTCCCAATGGATCAAATGACTTTCTCTCACTGAATGATGGTGTAACACTAACTTCCATTCCTCTTTTCACACTACTCCATTTGAAGTGGTCTATGTCCAACCACCTCCGCTGCATTTGCCATATCTTCTTGGTGAATCACAGTCAACTACTGTTAACAAGTTTTTAGCTGCAAGAGAGAAGCCATTAAGCTTATGAAATTTCACCTACTTAGGGCACAAAACAAAATGCAACAACAGGCAAACAAATGTAGATCGAATATGCAATTTCATGTTGGTGATCATGTCTATATGAAACTCCAACAACACAAGCAACAGACACTGCGAGACTCCACTTTCCACAATCTGTCACCCAAGTTTTATGAATCGTTTCGAGTATTGGTTATTATTAGCAAATTTTCTCATTCCTTTGACTTACTTCCTATGGTTATTATTCACCTTCTATTTCATGTTTCTCAATTGAAACTGTGCCCAAATCCTAATGCAGTGCCTATCCAACACGTCCACGTTGGTGATCAACTCAATGACAAAGTCCCCGAGACAATTCTTGATAGGAAGATGGTGAAAAAGGGCCATGTTGCAACTAACTAAATGTCGATCCAATGAAAGGATCTTCCAAGTGAATAGGCTACTTGGGAATTCTACTGTGACAATAATATTAGGATAATGTTGTTGTAAATAAGTTGTTATTTAAATTTATTGTAATTCCTTTGTAGTCACCTATTTCCTTATTCTAGATGGTGAGGTGGCATTCTCTATCATAAGATTCTTATCATTTTGTCATAGTACAAACAAATGTCTTTTTATAGCCTTTTATGGCATAATGAATAACAATCAATTTACAATCAAAATCCCATTCTTTCTATCAAATTCTCTATTATTTATTTCATTCAATTTCAACGAACTGCATTCTAAAGTTTTTGTGGTTCCTGAATTATTTGTAGGTTATTATCAGCTTCATCCCTAATAATTCAAATATACCCCTTTTTACACAACAAATCATTATACTAATTTAACATTTACTCATCATCAACAAAATTTTCTCATCAACAACAATATTTATTCTTCAATAACTCATAACTCATCAATGACAAAATCTCAACACATATCAGGTCAATTAATAACATCCATATCAACAGAAAACACTATGGAATCAATCATAACATTTTATCACATCAAACATCACAAATTCAACATTCATATAATCATTTTAGCATAAATACTTCAACATATTTTATCAATTAATCATTTATACTCATGAACGTCAAAACTCAGAAATAAGCATACAAATTTACATGAAAATCAACAAGCAACAGAACACGAAAATCAACAAGTAACAGAACACGAAAATCATATCATATCACAATGCCTTAGAGAGGTTTTGCACAAACCTTCTCAAGATAAAAAAACCCTCATCAATGGAGAAGAAAAGAAAAGAAAAAAGAAAGAGGATAAAGAATTCCTTCATGCCTAAACATCCATAGCATGAATAGTTCACCCCTTACCTCGAATTCGCAGAAAGGTTGAAGCTACGACAATGAAGTTCTCCTTCTCCGTCAAAAGCTCCCATATGATTATCTTTTTTTCTCCTTAGTCTTTTCTCTCAAAATTCTACGTATTGACAACTCTCTCCCTTCCTTTCTCTTTTTAAAATAAAAACCTTATTTTTATTTATATTTTAATTAATTCTAGAACTTCCATAAACTCTTACTAATTCCATTCACCTCCCTATTTTATTAAAAAAAAAATAGTTTTCTCTCCAAATCTCAATTTCTCTTATTTTCTAATTAATTAAATTATTAAAAATATAATTAAATTATAATTTTAATATTGAATTATTTTTACTCAATTCTACATTAATTTAAATATAATAAAACTCTATCCAAAATTCAATAACTTAAATAGAATAATTAAATAAGTAAAAAACACCCCAAAACTCAATTAAAAATAAAATAATCAAAAACCAAGATATTACACCGACTAATCACCAAATTAACCACCTCATAAATAGTCAACTTGTCAAAATTTTGTTAAAAAATAGTAATAGTTTGAACCATATCTCTATAAAACATGATATTATTCCAACACATTCATTCATATGATAAAAATTATTTAATACCACAATAACTCTTAAACTAAAACAAGACTCAACAAACCTCCTTTAAACCACTTGAAGGAATCATTCAAGTCCCAAACAAACTTTTTTTTTATTTTTATTATCTTAAATGATGAACTAGGTTTCTAACTTAGTACAAATTAGAGGGATGGAAATAAAAAAGAAAAGAAAAATTTGGCAAGAACTCAATTTTAAAAAAAGTTTTTCTTTTTCGAGAGCATCTTTAGTTGGAGTAAATTAAATGAGTAAACTAAGATATTTTTTGTGGGTCCGTGATTTGTAGGATTTAAAAAATTTATAGTTGATTTGAGTAGTTTTTACTTTAATGGTGGTTGTTTATAAGAAACCAAAACTTGATTCCACATTTTATATTTTTTATTCAAGTTAACATTAATTTAATTATTTTAATTAAAATACATATAATTTTTTAAATAAAATTTATCTTAAAAACTTAAAAATAATATTAAATATATTTTATTATAAAATTAAAAATATACAAAATTCACAACAATAATACATAAAAAAATACATTTTCATAGGAATATAATTATAATAAGGATTCGATTGGTTGATATTCATTTGATAAATAAATAAGATTAGAAATTGAAAGAAAAAAATTTAGAAGTAAAACTGTGTGTAAAAAAAATTAAAATTTCTATAAAATTTATAGAAGGTAAAAAATGATAATAGGACCGTTACTATTTCAAATATCATATCCTTACTTTAATGTTGTTGGAATATTTGGAATATTTTATTAATATTAAATAATATTATAATAGGTTTCACATAGTTAACGTTACCTATATAGATAATGCGAACTAAATTTTAGTTCATTTGAATGATATGTCAGCTCTCCTATAATGCAAATTTCTTATTACTAACGTAAGGTATAAAGAATTTTGGTTTAACAACCCTGCGTTAAAATTGCTCTGAATAAAGTAGAAGAAAAAAAAGGATATAAATTAAAAGTTAAAAAATAAAGTTTTGTATTTTGTGTGGTTGAGATCGTGAGAACATTTGAACACGTTGTTATGCTCCGAAACAAAAACCTCAAAACTCCCCTATCTCTCTCTTCTTCGTCTCCACAGTCAGGATTCGTCAAACCCTCCATCCGTCAAAGATGGATTACCACAACAAGCTCATTCTCGCTCCCATGGTTCGCGTTGTGAGTTCTATTTTCCTTCTCATCTCTTCAACCACACAATTCAACTCACCATTCTGTATTTTTATCTTTAAGATTCAATTTTTTTTTGCTTTGTTAGGGCACTCTCCCACTAAGATTACTAGCTGCTGAATATGGCGCAGATATCACTTACGGTGAGGAAATCATTGACCACAAAATTCTCAAATGCGACCGCAGAATTAACGGTACAAAATCTCTCTTTTCCTTTGTTTGTTTCAGCTTTTAGAGAATCATGATACAAAGAAAGTTCTAAAGCTCAAGAATAATCTAGAATTGTAATTTTGTTTAACTACATAAACCTTACATGATACAAGTTTTAAAATTTTGAAAGACTGTGGTTAAAATTAGTTAATTACTGTGTTAATGTAGGTAGTTTTTTTGGGAACATGCTAACGACTAGGGTTGTTCTAGTTATGGGGTTATTAAGACGGACTGATTCCCGTGTTTTTGGTTTTGAAAGCATTTTCTGTTTTTAGTTTTAACTACTTAGGTGGGTTGAGCCGGTGGAGAGAAGACATATAGATTATGTGGTATGGAGAGTAGATCGGATGGAGAGAAGTCAAACAGCTAGAGGTAGAGGAAGACTTTGAAAAACTATAAGTGAAGTTATTAAGAAAAATCTCGAGATTAACGATTTGGATTGAAGTGTTAGAAGTAGGAGAAAAGTGAAAGAAGGAAAAAGAGAGTGAAAATTGATATTATGATTTCTTAAATGAGAAACGGTTACAGCCTTCCTTATATAGAGGTAAAGCACTTAGTTACATTCAACTGAGTTCAGTTAGGTATAACTGAATTCTGTTAGGAGGTTAGTGGGCGAGAGTCCAACTCTCTTTTACTAGATAAGCCCAATGCTAGCTATATTCTAATAAGAAACATGGTCCTGGATAGAACATTATGGTGGAAGTCGATCCATGTAGCCAACCCCACTTAGTGGGATAAAACTTGGCTGTTGTAGTTTTAAATGTCGCAGCGTTTTCACTTTGTTTTATGTTTTCAAAGTTTTGAATTAGAAACAATGGAAACAACTTTTTATTGTTTTTTATTACTTCTTGTACAAAACATTGAGAATAGGAAACAAAGTGAAAATAAAGTAGTATTTTTGTAGTTTAAGCTGAATGCCGAAATTGGAAACAGAGTGTTTTTGTAAATTGAAAGTCCCTTAGCTTCTTCGATTCACTTTTTGTCCGTTAAGAGAGAAAGTCGAGCATGAGTAAAGGTAGATTTGGAACAAGGAGTAGAATGATTGAATTTCACATAGGAGGGAAGAACGGTTGTGACAAAGAAGCCACCCTTGATCGCCATTGACAAATGAATAACTTAATGCAAGAGAAGAGAGAGGAGTGTAGGGACTGACAGAGGAGACATTAAAAAAAAGCCAATAATAGAAAGAAAATTTGGGAGAGACAAAGAATAGCATAAATTTGTGAATGGACAATAAAAGAAAAAGATGTCATAATTTGACAAGTCAAGGAGGGTGCTATTGCTTTGATACCATATTAAAGTTATAGGGTTTTAGTTAAGTCTTTAAGATAAGGAAAGAGGAATAAAAGACTTGATTATTTTTGATATATGATGATACAAAAATAAAAGCTCAAACCCTTATACATGCTAAGACTAAACTCCATATTCAAATCAAATAGATAAACAGATCCTGATAATTACTGAGAAAGTTGAAACAAATTATGAGAGGTAATTTAAGATATTCTATAATGAGAAAGTAATCTCAAAGACACTACGATAATATCAAGAAATTACAAGATAACTTCCAATTTTCCAAAAATTACAGTTGGTGATTTAGTAAATGCAAGTGAAGCTTCTGTTGTTTGCGTCTGCATAAAATATTTGTTTTTATAGAAAAAGAAAAGTTAGGACTTCAAATCCAGTCATTGTTGCAAATAGGTGTTTTCAGAAAGTACAAATAAACAACTAGGAATTATTGAAAAAGAAAAACTTAATGAAGGTAGCCCGGTGTTTATACAGTTTATCACCGCTAGATACACTAACATATAGAAGGATAGGAGGTCCAACATTTCTTTTTCTTTATGTCCTCTGCTTACAACTAATATCTTGATAGATCCAATATCAAAATATCATGTTTTAGTTTCTCTGTTTCTATTTTTTGTTTATATAGTAGGATAACTGACCGTCTAATGTTTTATTCCTCTTTGATATCTCAGCGAGAGTACTTATTAGCATGATGAAAAGAAACCATGTTGACTCTTGATATTAAAAGTCAAATGTTTTATTTATTTAGTTATTTATATAGCGGCTTGACATCATGTGCTAAGGGATTGGGCAGAAACTTTGGAGATATCGAATCAGAGTTATATGCCTGTAGTTTCCCCCCACTCCTGCTTAGTTTTTGATTTTAACACTACATTATATTACTGTTCAGAACTCATTGGATCCACTGATTTTGTGGAGAAAGGGACGGAAAGTGTTGTGTTTAGAACCTGTGATCAAGAAAAAGATAGAGTTGTGTTTCAAATAGGCACATCTGATGCTGTAAGGGCCCTAACTGCTGCTCAGTTAGTGTAAGTTAATTGTATATTTATTTTTCTTCTTTGATTTAATTGTATATTTAGTTTTCTTCTTTGATATATTTTTTGTATTTATGCTTTAAAGGGGAATAATGACTTGCTATTGGTAAAGTACAATTTTTTACATGTTTAGTTGTCTTCTGGGATTAATCATGCCCTAAGGATAAGTGCATTGATCAAATGGCAGCAAATAGTTCTTGGGAGTATGTAATTCAGAGCGTTTTACCCAACCCTTTTCCTTGAGGACAATGAAGGAGAGTATTGATAGGTACCTCATGGTCATTTAGTTTGATACTTTGGGTGGGGAAGTAATACGTTCAGACACGTTTCTGAGGGTTTTAGGGAAAAGAAGGTTGCAGGCCCTTGAAGTTCTGCAGCATAATAATTTAGGGGGTTTTCTCTACTCTTTGCAACAAGATGCTCAGTTCTTATCATGTTTTCAGACACACACATGATTGATTCAATTGACTTTTCTAACACTAAGCTAGCAAATAGCAATTTAGTACAAATGTGTTTGCTGTTTTCTCCGAGTTCCTTAGTAATGAAGATCTAATTGTTTTCTTTATGTTGATTTTTTCCTATGTTACTTTATCTTTATTGACATTGCAGATGTAATGATGTTGCTGCAATAGATATTAACATGGGATGCCCCAAGCCATTTTCTTTAAGTGGTGGGATGGGTGCTGCTCTGTTGTCCAAACCAGAGCTTATTAGTGATGTAAGTCTAATAATTTATCATTGTTTTGATTGTTAAGAAAGAGGGAAATTTCGGGAGAGGAGAGGGGAGAGAGAGGGAAGTAATACATTCACTTTCATACTGTTTTGTTCTCAGGTTCTTATCATATTGTAAATTTGCAACATGTTTAAATCCTTCCTCTTTAAAAATCCAGATCTTAACAACATTACGGAGGAATTTGACCCTACCAGTAACATGTAAAATCCGACTTCTAAAATCACCGCATGATACGGTGGAGCTAGCCAGGCGAATTGAGAAAACTGGTGTTCATGCTCTTGCAGTCCATGGAAGGTAATCTCCAAATATTATTTCTTTTTTCCTGTACCTTTCCAAATTAAGGGGGAGCAACCAGCAACCATATGGTTGTTTTAACTTTGTAAGGGCTTATTTTCAAATCACTTAACAAACCAATGGACAAGCATCATTCTGCTAGTCGGTTTACCTAAATCAATGTTTTAAAATTAATAAGGTCACTCAAATTTTACTGAACATGACATCAGCTGAGTTAACTGAGCTCAAATCGGTCAAAGTAGGGTAATACATATACTGATTTCAAACAGCTAAGACAATTCAAACGACTGCAATATGCCAATCAAGCTATATTGGCACATTTTTGTTAGAATATCTATATAATCTTAGGGAAGGAAACAATGCATAATAAAGTAGGATATATGTACTTTTTTTTTGTAAAGATTTATGTTAATTTTGGGATAATTGTGCTACCTCATTTTTAGGATACTGTCTTGGCTTGTGCTATCAATAACAAACTGTGGAATATGACATAAAGTAAAATTTCCACTGTGTTATACGGGGGTTAGGGTTGTGGGCAAAAGCAGAAGTCGCACAGTGGTTAAAATAAATCTGTTCCATTTATACATGTTAAAGCTGTACGCATATAAAAATAAGTTGCTTAAGAGTTAATGGTGTATAAAAACTAAAAAGGCCCGGGGATTTAAACTATGCCTCACATGTTTGTTTTAATCTATGTACAGATACGTCTTAGATAGGCCCAGAGATCCGGCAAAGTGGAGTGGAATTGCCGATGTTGTGTCAGCATTATCTATTCCAGTTATAGCAAATGGGGATGTCTTTGAGTATGGCGATTTCGAACGCATTAAATCTGCTACAGGTATCTGAAGAATTTTTTCAAGATTTTCACAGATTTTCAGTTATCTGTTAGAATTGTAGGGACTGTTGGGTGAAACAAACTTTTATGACTAGTTTATTTTTACTTCAAGTTCTGTTGCAACCTAATATCTCTCTCCTTGTTAATTAATGAGTTCTTCACAAGTTGCGATAAAAGATCTGAGTAGAAGTGGCTAATATCTCTGTCCTTGAAAGTGAGGAGATGGACCAAAGCTAGCAAATTTAGTTGTTATCCATGTATTGCATATTCCTTGCCCTCTTAGGCCATGATAGATTCCCATCAACTCTGCAGGAATGTTTGGGCACGTCCCTAGAATTAGCCTTCCCAGCAGATGTCTTGGATCAAGTCTCCTGATCGTATTTTTGGTAATCTTTGTATTCCCATCTGACAACACTTGACATTCAATGTTAGATTAAAGGAATGTTAGGCAAGTACACATTTGAATGTCTCATAAAGCCTTAAGTGAAGAAAGTTATCAGTTTTTATTGCATTTGATGAGAATTCATTTTGATATGGACCATTAACTTGTATTAATAATGTATGAGAATTGAACTTCTTGTTCTGATCTTGATATATAGTCTACTAGTAATAAATAGTAATCAGCCAATAAGGAAATATATGCTTATAAGTTAATAATTACAGATATTTACGACACTCCCCCTTAAGATGGTGAAGTGATAATCCCAACTTGCAAGTAAGTTAGTTTGAATCATTTCTTTGAATCAAGAGCTGTTTATACCATGTAAGAATCGAGCTTCTGAATATTATTTGATAATCTGAAAGTGCAAGCTTCAATCTTGATGTATGGGCTAAGCCAAAGAAACGCTAATCAGGAGATAAGGAAATACAACGATATGCTAATCGCTACGAACATTAATTTCCTAATAATTAAAGATACAGTTCTACCCTTAGAGATATCTACATATATACAACAATACATGTGCTTGTTTTTCATCATGAAAGGGACTGGCAACTAATTTTTCTAAATTATTTTTTATTTGACATGGTTTGGCATAAGGTGCCTCATCGGTGATGGCGGCAAGAGGAGCACTTTGGAATCCTTCAATATTTTCACCCGAAGGAGAAGTTTCTTACGAGGTTACACAAAAACAATATATCCGGAAGGTAACAATTTTTCTTTGTTCAATATTAACTACAACAAAATCACACATTATCTTTTATCATGTACCTTGAGATGAATGATAGTCTTACGAGTAGGCGGTTTTTAAACACAGACCGGCTTGTTATTCTATGAGTTTTGTGTTATTTATTTCCAATTTAGACGAGTGAATTTAGTCTCATGATCCTTATTACTAGATGTTTCTGTTTTGTATTTTTGATTTCAGTGCATCTTGTGGGATAATGATATTAGAAGCACCAAACATACCTTAAGAGACATGAAGTCACATTATACCTCCCTAGAAGTCCCTGAATGGAGGGCTGTGATCAAGTCCGAGACCACAGCAGATATAGCGTAAGTCTTAATTATTTAAATTTATTGTCGATGCGTCTGTATCAGATTCTCAACGTTTCATAGTTCTTTTCTCAAAAATAAAAGTTCGTCAATAGTAATGAAGCTTATAACCATGTTCACATTACATTAGATTTGATAACATGTACTATGCGCCTGTTGATGTTTCAGGGAACTCTACGGTGAGCTAGAATACTACCAATTAATTAAATCAGATTCCCACAAAGGGCATAGATAATGTTGTTTTGTAGCATAAAATTTCATGAGGAGGATATGTTTTTGCACTTCTCAAGTCAAGAAACTCCCACACTACCCAAATTTTCAGGACTCTAGAATTTGAGAGCAACCTACATGTTTTTGATGGAGGGAGCTAGCTAGGCAAGCCAACATCTGATAGAGATATTAAACTGTAATTTTATTTTTATTTTACAGAATCGCAATATATATTTATTTTTTTATAGAAAATTGCCACATGATCAAAAATATATTTGAATGATTCAGCATTCAACCTCATTTTTTAAGTATGAAAAACTCTTTATTTTATTTTTAAAGTTGGTATGATCTGTTGTGGATTATTTGCTTAGTTGTGTTTCTCGAATTAAAATTGTGGAGACTTTATTTGGTATAAAATTTGTGGGTTGCCAATACAAATTGATTAATATTACAAAACTATTAGTTGAATGAATGCATTATTAAGAAACTAATTAATATTTATTGAAAAATATTTTGTGAATGGGTAGTATTTTATATTATGTTTTTATTTTTATTGTAAAAAAAAAGGATATATTATGAGTTTGTTCAAAATATCTCTTCTTAAAACTAATAACTTGTATAATTTTGCATCAAAATAATCAATGCAACTAATGTGACACTCAGCATCCTGAAAAACCATGTAGTTGTAGAGAAGTAAATGACACAGAATAAGTTTGAGTAAAGGTTGTTTATTATATGTTAAAAAGCATTTATTGTAGATTTAAGAATCTCACTGCCACATAACAATGCACTTATGAGGTCATAATTTTGGAAACACCCATTCTGCTATCTGAAAACTGCAACACTTCCTTGTACCTTCAGCAAAATGTTTCATATAATCTTGGGCTCGCCGTAAATGACACTTCAACTATTTCAATGCTTCATTCCACCAACTCCTTTTGCACTACTACCATATGAGTATCTCTTTGTAACAACTTGGTAATGGGTAGAGGCTTCCTCTCATATACCAACTAAAATAGTGTGCATTTGGTTGATGCATGGAATGTCGTTGTACTTGCGAAAAGTACAATAAAGAATGACAACTCTTTTATGTGATAGAGAAGTCCCTAAATCCTGTTGTCAAGACCTTTTTGGGCGACTAAGAGAACTTCTGGTGACTAAGACCATTTCATGCGCTTGCTCAGCCTTCCTCCACTTAGTTTGCCGGTTGTTGTATCACAGACTATTCATTTTAGACTCAATAAAATTATTTTAGTCCACAGTCACTCAAGCACGAGGTCTTCGCACAAGGTCTTGGAAAGAGTGAAGTGATTTAATTCAGATAAAAAATAATTTATTTTGAAGAGAGACTTAGATAGTCGAGTCCCTCCCGCAAGATTTGAATAGTTGAGTCTCTCAAACGTTTTTTTGGAGAGAGTTCCTCAGCCGTTAATTAGAGATTCCCACAACGAGGATCCTTTAGTGGCGGTCCCTTGACGATATGCCTCGTAGGGGACAAAGATTCTTTAGTGAAGGTCTAATGTATAATTTCCTCGTACGACAACACTGACTCTTTCGTCAAGGTCCAACGTATAATTGCCTTGTAGGAAGGTAAGAGTCTTTTAGTGAAGGTCTAACATATAATTGCTTCGTAGAGTAATAAGGATCCTTTAGTGAAGATCCATTGTATAATTGTCTTGTAGGAAAAGAGATCCTTCAATGAAGGTCTAGCGTATAATTGTCTCGTCAAACAACAAAAATTCTCTAATGAAGGTCCAACATATAATTGTCTCATAGAACGACAAAAATCTTTTAATAAATATCCAATATATAATTGTCTCGTAGGACTACAAAGATCCTTCAATGAAAATTTATTATATAATTGTCACGGACAACAATGATCTTTCAATAAAAGTGTAAGATATAATTGTTTTGTTGGATATCAAAAATCCTTCGATGAAGATTGAGCGTATAATTATCTCCTAGAAAATGACGATGTTTCTAAATTTTTACGTTTGATTCTTTGATAAGTTAATTTGACCTCTTATATTCTTTGTCGGTGATCCGACGAAGCTAATATAATTTTAATAGTAACTCATCAAACCCCTATAATGAGATATATAACGCTTCAATTTAAACCTAGTTCATAATTGAATTTAGATTCCCTAAGGGTAAAAAATTGATACTACATTTTAATAGATTTCATATAGCTACATCTCAAGATTAGTGTTAGGAAATATAGCATCATGGAAGAAAGAGGGAAATATTATATTGAACTAAAAGTGAAATGTTACAAAATGAGAAACATAGTGAAAAACATTACATTAAAATCTTTTATATAGCTCACCAATTAGTAACCAACTTAGTACTAATCTATAATCTATATCTCCTATATTTCTAATAACTTAACAAGTGATTAAAATTGTGAGGACACCATTTTCTGATTTTAAATACGAAAAAAAAGAGTTAAATGCACTAATACTATATTTAAGTAAGTGTTTAGAATAAAAAACGTCTATTTCAATGTCATTTTGCCGTGAATTTAGAAGGTAGAAATTCTAGCTTTAACTAAATGCACGCATGTGACATTTTCTACCGTAAACATACTCTAAATTCAGTGTTTTTTTGGGCAAACTCAACACAATGGTGAATGCATTTTGCAAAAATAGGTCTATGGATGAAATTTAATACTTCCATGGAAACTAACTAACAACATTTCCGGTGGATAATGTGTGGAAATTTTCTATTCTAATCCCTTAAGCTTAGGGATAATAGCTTTAAAATCCACATCATGAAAACCTACTACTTTATTCCATACTCATTCTAATTTATTTCATTACTCTGTACGTTCTCTCTTCATGCTACAACCTCTCATTAATCACACACATACATATATCTACTATGTTGTTGCATAGATACTTCTGATCAAAGTCGTGTCGATGTATCTGTATAGTACTTTATAGGTTATAGTTATGTAACACATGAATGCATGCATTGTCACAATTTTATGTAAATGTGTTGATGTGTCTTGGTAATGGCAGATAATTGCAAGATGTCGCCGACCAAAGACAAAGCTACAATGGAAAATAGTGACGACGAGGGAAGTATTCAAACGGTTAAGGCTAACACTATTGATGAGCTTCATTCGTTACAAAGGAAGAAAAATGTTACTCCCAACAAATCTCAGGAAGATTTAAATACTTATTCTGGAGAAGAGCGTCACAAACAACAACTTGAATCTATTAGGTATGTTTTTCTTTGTTGATTATGTTATAATAAATTGTTACATGATTTAAGCATTTCATTTTCATAATTATATCATAAACTCATTTCTTAATTAATCACCTCAAAAAATGGAAACAAAAAATTGATTAAATAAGAGTTATGTTTATTCTGTTATGGTTATGATTATTAGAAAAGTATAGGATAAATAATTTGAAATACCTATTTGATGAAACAGTGCATCTCTAGCTTCATTGACAAGAGAAACTGGACCCAAGGTGGTGAAGGGAGATCCATCTGTGAGATCAGAAACAGGAAGGGTTGCTCATGTGCCTCACCAACGTATCACACCAACCATTGCTGTCAGTGACAGTGCTCTCAAGTTTACTCATGTTCTCTATAATCTCTCCCCAGCAGGTTCTCTTTTCACTAAATTTTCAACTTTTCATAAAATTAAATGTACTAGTTCTCTATAATATCAAAAAAACTATAACTTAATATGGAAGAATGGTGCAGAACTTTACGAGCAAGCAATAAAGCACGAGAAAGGATCGTTCATAACTTCAACCGGAGCCTTGGCCACGCTTTCAGGGGCCAAGACTGGTCGGTGTCCTAAAGATAAGCGCGTGGTGAAGGAGGACCTCACTGAGAATGACCTTTGGTGGGGAAAGTAAGCATCATTTTCACTTCAAGACTAGTTTGAAATTCGGTTAAGTGACTACTGTGAGCATAATTTTATCTAAAACGATTATATTTTGAAGGGGTTCTCCGAACATTGAGATGGACGAGCACAGTTTCATGGTGAATAGAGAAAGAGCTGTTGATTACTTGAACTCTTTGGATAAGGTCACATTTCTTACTTATGGACTAAAAATGTAACTGAGATTGAATATGAAAATCGAGAGAATTCTAATGTAATCGAATTTGCAGGTTTTCGTGAATGATCAATTCTTGAACTGGGATCCAAAGAACAGAATCAAAGTTAGGATTGTATCCGCTAGAGCTTATCATTCACTTTTTATGCACAACATGTAAGTTATAACTTATTCCAAATGATGTATGTTATTTGCGGCCGCGAACTTTAATAGGCCAATGTAGCCAAAGTTGTAGTTGTAGAGATCTCTCCAATGCGGACTGAAATTTTACCGGGTGTGTGGACTGGCAGGTGCATTCGACCGACTCCTAAAGAGCTTGAGGATTTTGGAACACCGGATTTCACTATTTACAACGCAGGACAGTTTCCGTGTAATCGTTATACACATTACATGACATCTTCAACGAGCGTTGATATTAGTCTTGCGAGGAAAGAAATGGTGATTCTCGGAACACAATATGCTGGTGAAATGAAAAAGGGTCTTTTTAGTCTCATGCATTATCTCATGCCTAAGCGCCATATCCTCTCACTGCACTCCGGTTGCAATATGGGCAAAGATGGCGATGTTGCTCTCTTCTTTGGACTTTCAGGTATGTATATATCCCTTCTACGGTCGCAATTGTGGTTGCAGACTCCAGTTTAAAACCATATTTCAAATAACGCTTGTCTGACACACGTTACATTTCATGTCACACTAATAAATAACACATTGTTGATAACCCTTAAAAACATTATCGTAATCTATACTAGGTACTGGAAAAACCACTCTTTCAACGGATCACAATAGGTATTTAATCGGAGATGATGAGCATTGTTGGAGTGAGGATGGTGTCTCAAACATTGAAGGTGGTTGCTATGCAAAGTGCATTGATCTCTCTAGGGAGAAAGAACCTGATATCTGGAATGCAATCAAGTTTGGTACAGGTATTAATTTGAAGCTACTTTAATATCTATTTTCATCTTTAGTTACCTTTTACTCGAAATATGCGTTTTGATACGTTTTTTTTTATCACTCGCTTTATCAGTCGTGGAGAATGTCGTTTTTGACGATCATTTTCGAGAAGTTGATTATACAGACAAATCTGTTACAGGTAACTAATAACTTTGTCTTTTAGTTGCTTTAGTTGCCAATGTTTTCTTCAAGTGATGATGATAATGTCGCTGTTTTGTATCGTAGAAAATACTCGCGCGGCTTATCCAATTGAGTACATTCCAAATGTGAAGCTACCATGTGTTGGTCCACACCCAAAGAATGTGATACTATTGGCATGTGATGCATTTGGTGTGCTTCCACCAATTAGTAAGCTAAGCCTGTCACAGACAATGTATCATTTCATCAGTGGATATACAGCTTTGGTAATGTCTAACTCACTCTCCTATATATTTTCTTAGTAATATCTATCAATCACCGACAAAAACACCAGACACTGAAACGTGTTGGATACTCTGACGTGCCATCAACTTGAAGTGTCTTTATGTATGTCTCATTTATTGATTTTTATATGGATCATAACTGAAGGTGGCTGGAACAGAAGAAGGTATAAAAGAGCCGCAAGCAACGTTTTCGGCTTGTTTCGGTGCAGCATTTATAATGCTACATCCTACAAAATATGCAGCCATGCTTGCTGAAAAAATGCAAAACCACGGTGCTACTGGATGGCTTGTTAACACTGGTTGGTCTGGTGGAAGGTATGCTTTCAGTAAAATGTTGATTTTTCTTCTTTATATAGAACTTGAAGCTAACTTGGTTTATGCTTCTGTCAAAATGCAGCTATGGTTCTGGAAATCGCATTAAACTAGCCTATACAAGAAAAATCATCGATGCGATTCACTCTGGAAGCCTCTTGAATGTTGAGTACAAGAAGACTGAGATATTTGGACTTGAGATCCCTACAGAAGTGGAGGGAGTCCCCTCAGAAATTCTTGACCCTGAGAACGCGGTTAGTTTCCTTTGAACTCGTGCTTTTTACATGTTATTCAAGCCTATCACTTTTCGAAATGTTTTAAGCATTGGAAGATTTGCTCTTTTGCAGTGGTCAGACAAAGCAGCATACAAAGAGACATTGTTGAAGCTGGCTGGATTGTTCAAGAAGAATTTCGAAACCTTCACTGACTATAAGATTGGCGAAGACAACAAATTGACAGAAGATATTCTTGCAGCTGGTCCAATCTTTTGAAGCAGAGAAGAGCAAGGGTTGCTATAAAATATGCTTGGAAACAATATGTGTTTTCAACTGATTTTAATTAACTTAGCTACAAAGTAATTTTTCACCTTCATGTTATGCTTTTATTTCTGCATTTTTAGTTGACTATTTCTAGGACAGTACAGAAGCATTACCCCGTCAAGTGTACATCTGAGATGTCAGGATTGGATTCTAACCATGTTTGAGAATTTGCTCCAACTTGAAGGAGAGTGTTGCAATGTTGTTATTGATTGTAATCATATTTAATTTGATTGAGAGGATTTTTTAACTCTATTTAGATCATACTTTTCATGTAAATAAATAAATAAATACTTGTACAATCCTTGCTATTAGAAAGAGATATATGACACAACTCTATTGATTAGAAAGAGAGGGGATAATTTTTTTTTAAAAAAAGAAAGGATTTAGTGAAAAAAAAATTGAAAGATTTTGGTGGGGAGAATTTACTTTTATTCGTATCACAAAAATATTTAATTTGGAGAATTCAAAATTTATAATGAACGAGAGTTTTGTAAAATTTTAGAAGGCTTACATCAACTTTTCAAATATATTAAAGATTTTTTAATGTATCATATGTATTACTAAAGCATCACGTAAAAATACAAAAATGCCTTAAGAATACATGCATCTCTGGACACACCTTAAGTCAATAGAAGTTCGGGCGCTACTTGTACATAACATGTCATAACTCTTCTTCCTCATTTATTAATAAACCATTTTTTTCTCTAAAACTCTATCAAAATCACATTGTCTCGAAATCAATCAAGCAACATCAAAACTTTTTCAATCAACACCAACTACTTCAAAGAGCTCAATCAACTACATTAGTTTCATAGATTCCTCACTTCTCGTAAGATTTTGATTATTATAAATTTTGAGTTTTTGTAAAACTTGTATATGTCATTTTTTGCATATCGGTTGTATTGTATGGTTTAATGCTCATCACATAACATGGGACTTAACATTTATAAATCGTCATTTTCATCTTAGTAACCATAAAACTAACTTAACTTACACTATTTTGACTGGTTACGGAGATGCATCTCCGTAAACCCTAAACGGAGGAGATGCATCTCCAGATCAACAAATGTTTAAAATGTGCATTTTAGAGAGGGATGCATGAGGTGTATTTTGAAATATTTAGGAGATGCATATTCGGATTCGTGTTTATAAAATATGTTGGTGTGCCTCAATGGAATGCATGAGGTGTGTTTTGAAATATTTCGAAGATGCATCTTCAAGTCAGCTGTAACGTTTTAACTTAAGACAATGGTGCGTTCAGAGATGTATCTCCGAAATCTGAGGGACATTTTAGATTTTTCATAGGGTATTTTTCCACCCTATAGAATGGGATAAGAAATCTCCAATATATTTTTTATTATTTGAGTGGGAAGAATTGAAATATTTTGGTTGGAAGGGTTTTAGAGGATTTAGTTTTATTTATAACATCAAAAAATCCCTAATTTGGGAAACTCAGAACTTGTATTGAAAGAGTATTTTGGAAGATTTTGAACTCAAAACTTGTTATAGTTTCAAAAAATTAAAAATATATTAATGATAAATACTCTTTTAAAGTTCTATACAAAATCATTTTTCAAAAAATATCAAATGTTTTCCTATTTATTTTTTTTAAAAATTCGTTTTCGGAAGTCTTTCCCTCCCCTTTAAACTCCCAAACAAAGCCTTAGAGTTTGGTGGCTTCCTCCCACTTCCATGGCGGCCCTCTCCTTTCGCCTTTATGGTGGTCATCTCCCTATTTTTTGAGAGCATCTTTCCCTCCATCCATCTTCGTTTTCGTGTCATCACCACTAAGTCTCTCATCGAACATTCCCTTTCTCCACTACTACTAACCGTCAAGTTTCATTTTTCTGTTTCTACGGCAGTCACCAAAATCACCACAATTAAGAAATGACAAGTTCTTTATGGGGTTTTTGCACATCTCAAACGCAACAATGGTGGATGCACCTCTCGCCCTTAAAGCTGTAACACCCTTTTCTACCCCACAAATAATAAGGCAAAATAACACAGATATCAGAGTTGTTGAAATACAAGAGACTAAAAGACATGAATAAACCGCGTGTTTTGAAAAGCACTACGGAGACATTATTATATATAAATAGATTACAACTAATTACATAATATAGTCAATGTGAGACTATTCTATATACAAATATTCTTAACACTTTATATATATATTTACAAATATCAACACTCCCCCTCAAGCTTGAGCATATAAGTCAAATGCACCAAGCTTGTTACATATATAGTTAGTTCTGGGGCTTCGTAGGGATTTTATAAACACATCTGCCAATTGATCATTAGAGTTGACAAAACTTGTGACGATGTCGCCTGACTCGATCTTCTCTCTGACAAAGTGACAGTCTATCTCAATATGTCTGGTCCTCTCATGAAAGACTGGATTTGAATCAATGTGCAATGCAGCTTGATTATCACAAATAAGTGTCATTGGTCTTGCTTCTTCAATTTGAAGTTTCTTGAGCAACTGTTTTAACCAAATAAGTTCACATGTTGCCATTGCCATCGCCCTATACTCTGCCTCGGCGCTTGATCTTGCAACTACATTTTGTTTCTTACTTTTTCAGGATATAAGGTTTCCTCCAACAAGTACACAATACCCAGAGGTGGATCGTCTATCAATGGGTGACCCTGCCCAATCAGCATCAGAGTATCCAATTATTTGGGTATGTCTTTTATCCTCATACACAAGACCTTTTCCTGGAGCACATTTGATGTATCTCAAAATCCGGATAACAATATCCATATGTTCCTGACAAGGGGAATTTAAGAACTGACTTACCACACTGACTGTAAAAGAAATGTCCGGACGAGTGACTGTGAGATAATTCAACTTTCCAACCAATCTCCTATACCTTCCTGAGTCAGATAGAGGCTCCCCCTGATTGGGTAGTAGTTTAACACTTGGATCCATAGGAGTATCGGCTGGTTTAGCATTTAACAAACCTGTTTCTTCCAAAATATCCATAGCATATTTCCGCTGAGAAATCACCAAACTATCTTTAGATTGGGCTACTTCAATACCCAAGAAATAACGGAGTTTACCAAGATCTTTTGTCTGAAATTGTTTCGAGAGATGTTGTTTCAACTGGAGTATTCCCTGCTGATCACTACCAGTTATGACAATGTCATCTACATACACAATAAGATAAATACACCCTTGGGGTGAGTGACGATAAAAAACAGAATGGTCAGCTTCACTACGGATCATACCAAACTGTTGTACTACAGTGCTGAATCTGCCAAACCAAGCTCTCGGAGATTGCTTAAGACCATAAAGAGACCCGTGTAGCCTACAAACCATATTCGATGACTCCCCCTGAGCAACAAACCCAGGTGGTTGCTCCATATATACTTCCTCTTCAAGATCGCCATGTAAGAATGCATTTTTGATGTCAAGTTGATGAAGAGACCAATGTCGAATGGCTGCAATGGCTAGAAGAAGTCTAACAGATGCCATCTTGGCTACAGGCGAAAAGGTATCACCATAATCCAACCCAAAAATTTGAGTGTATCCTTTGGCTACTAAGCGAGCTTTAAATCGATCAATCTTGCCATCTGGACCAACCTTCACTGTATAAAGCCAACGACAACCTACTAAAGATTTTCCATGGGGTAGAGGAACCAGTTCCCAGGTACCACTGCTTTGAAGAGCACACATTTCATCAATCATTGCTTGCCTCCACTCAGGGTGAGATAATGCTTCACCTGGAGTTTTAGGAATAGAAACAGAAGACAAAGAAGACAAACAAGTATACTGCAAAGGGGAAAGACGATGATAACATAAATCAATATAATGTGGAGAAGGATTTCGTGTTTGATGTATACCTTTTCGAAGGGCAATCGGAAGATCAGACTCAGGTTGCAGGATCGAATCCGGTGATGGCGAGAGCGTCGGAGGAGAGTCCGTAGTGACCTCAGGGACAGGTACAACTTCAGGGACAGGTACGACTTCAGGGACAGGTACAACTTCAGGGACAGGTACGACAGACTTTGGGTGACGGCGCTGATATGTTTGAAGTGGGCGAGGAGTGGGGGGGGGGGGGGGGGGGTCAACCGTAGGGGTAACTAGTGGGTCAAGTTCCCTAGAATGATGGGGGATAATGACAGATGGGACTTCCGGAAGAGGTGTGGGAATACTTTCTCGTAGAGGTTCTGTAGTTACTTAGCTGGATTCGAAATATGGAACAGACTCGAAGAAGGTAACATCGGCGGATACGAGGTATCGTTGTAGAGTATGTGAGTAGCAACGATAACCTTTTTGGGATCGATGATAGCCAAGAAAGACACACTTTAGTGATCGAGCTGATCATTTATCAAGACCAGGGGAGAGATTGTGTACAAAACACGTTGACCCGAAGCCTCGAGGAGGAATTGGGTGGAGTGGAGAGTTTGGAAACAGGATTGAATGAGGGATTTTATTATTAAGGACAGATGAGGGCATGCGATTTATGAGGTAACATGCTGTGAGCACCGCATCTCCCCAAAACCGGAGAGGAACATTACCATGGAGAAGTAGTGTCCGAGTGGTTTCTACGAGGTGCCGATTTTTGCGTTCGGCTACCCCGTTTTGTTGGGGTGTATGAGGGCAAGATGTTTGGTGCAAAATACCATTGGATGACATAAATGTTTGAAATTGTTGGGATAAATATTCACGTGCATTGTCACTTCTTAGGGTACGAATAGATAAACCAAATTGGGTTCTTATTTCTCGATAAAATTGTTCAAAAATAGAAAACAATTCAGACCTGTTCTTCATTAAAAATAACCATGTGCAACGTGAAAAATCATCAATAAAGGTTACAAAATACCTAGACTCAAAAGTAGACACGGTATGTGAGGGGCCCCAAACATCGGAGTGAACTAAAGCAAAAGGGGACGCAGCCCGTTTATTGACTCGATCGGAAAAGTGACTACGAGTATGTTTCCCTAACTGACAAGACTCACAATGTAAAGTGGATAATTTAGATAAACTGGGCACCAACTTTTGTAGCTTGGGAAGACCTGGATGACCTAACTGCGCATGTATAATGAGTGGAGAATCTGTGGTGGAGCATGTGGTAGATGACGTAGAGAAGTAGTAGAGGCCTTGAGACTCACATCCGACGCCAATCGTCTGTCCCGAACTCCGATCCTGCAGAGTAACATTACTATTAGTAAAGGTGATAGAACAATTAAGGGAACGAGTTAAACGACTGACTGACAGTAAATTAAATGGGAAATTAGGTACATAAAGGACAGAAGTAACAGAGAGAGACGGTAAAATTTGAACAGTACCAATCCCTTGGGATCGGGTTTGAGAACCATTTGCGGCAGTTATAATAGGCAAGAAACCAGAGGTAGAGAGGGAAGAAAAAAGACCTTTATTACCAGTAACATGATCAGACGCACCAGAGTCAAGGACCCAAGGACCAAGAGGAGTTGATTGAGAGAAGCAAACAGATGAATTACCAGTGTGTGCAACCGAAGCAGTGGAACCAGAGATCTGATTAGTCTGACACCATCTGAGAAAATCTTCGTAGCTTGGCGTAGGGTTCTGAATAGAAGGTGAAGTCTGCATAGTTTCTGAGTTATCACTTTGAGCTGCATTTACCTGGCGTGGGGGTTTGCCATGTAGCTTCCAACAACGGTCGATAGTATGTCCAAACGCATGAGGTGTAGCCAAGTGCAACAGTTGTTCACTAACTGCATCATAGTTAGGAACAGTAGTACTTGATAAAATCTGGTTACGAATGGAGTCGAGTTCGGATGGTAGTCCTTTAAGTGCCATCACCATGAAAAATTTACTCTATTGTTCGGCATGAGCTGTTGCGTCTTTTGCGTACAGCATGAGGGTTGCGTAACTTGCTTTCAAAGCATCAAGGTTACTCAGATAGGTTTGCATATCCATATTTTCCATCTTTAGTGTGTTGAGTTTGAGGATGACACTGTATAGACAATGAACGTCGTTGGAAAAGACTTTCTTGGCCTTTTCCCAAACATCATAGCAAATGGAGAAGGCTTGATACTGTGCTTGGAGGTTAGGTGCTATGGAGAACCATAACACGGTAAGGAGAGAGGCATCTGTTTTCTTCCATTTAGCAAGTTTTTCGGAGGCAACATTAGTCAATTGTGTGGTTAGGTGATCTTCATATCCCTGACCACGAAACCACATATCAACAACACGCGCCCTGTAACGCCCCGATTCTGAATTCCCATTAATTGTTGAGTCTTTTAATTTATTTAATTGATGTTTGTTTTAAATTGAGAGATTATATATTGTTATTATGTGGTGTTTGCTTATTTTATCTATTTTACCGATTCGGAGAGTTTTCGAGGAATTAGAGTAAAAAGGGCATTTTAGACATTTAACACTTTAGTGTGAGAATTGATTGATAAGTGTTGGAAAGAATTTGAGAGGAAAGAAATAGAGATAGAAATAGAATAAGAGAGGAAAAAGGAAGAAGATAGTAACATAAGAAGAAAAACAAGAGAAAGAAAAGAGGAGAAGAGAAAGAGAAGAGAAAGTGGAGAGGAAAACCTAGAATCATCAAGGGATCATCACCAAAGCTTGCAATCGATCGGTAAGGGTGTGAAACTCCATCATCTCTTTAATGTGTATGATTGTATGTGTATGTGTGTGGATTTTGTAGAGTTTCTACTCTTTTTCCACTTAGGTTAGAAGTTGGTTTTGTGAGTAGAACGAAGTTTTAATCGGTTAGAAATCGGATTAGACGATGTAGTTTAGTCGGGTGATGGTTGGGTTGTGCTACTGTGATTGGTTTGGATTTAATCGGTTGGTTGTGTGGAGTTTGGGCTTTGAGACAGCCATGGAAGTTCTGTCTTCGCAAGTTCGCCAGGCGAATGGCAGCGAAGCTTCGCCAGGCGAAGCCCAGCGAGCTGTAGCGAAGCAAGTCAGAAGCTAATACCCTGTATTCGCTGGCAAGTTCGCCAGGCGAGGTGGGTTGGCGAAGGTTCGCCAGGCGAGTGGGTAGCGAGCCTCAGCGAGTAATTCCAGAATTACTCCCAGTGGACTTCGCTGGGGAGTTCGCCAGGCGAAGGCCAGCGAGCATTCGCTGCGTGGCTTCGCCAGGCGAAGGTTGGCGAACCTGGCAGTGTTATTTTGTTTTGCTGTTTGTTCATAGCATGATGTTTGGTTGATTCAATTATGATTAATGCCTATATGAATGATTGATGTGTGAACTGTTCCAACATGTCGTGCTGTGGGTGGCCGAAAGGCGTGAATCCTAGATTGTAGAGTAAATGATAAATCTTGAATATTTGATAATCTTATGTATTTGCTCGAATTGAATAGAAATGCATTGATAGGCTGATATGTGTGTAAACCATGTGTGGAATGGTGTATAATGTGAATGCATGATAGATATATGCTATGTATATGATAAATGCAATGAATATGTTTGTGAGCATAGTATGCATTTTTGTATCGATTGATCCCTCGGAGGATTTGCAGGACCTCGTATGATACGATGGTTATATTTGATTCCTTGGAGAATCGGTTGCATTGTGTGATTCCTCGGAGAATCGGTCATAACATGTAATCCCGTGGAGGATTGGTTAGAGTATTTGATTCCGTGGAGAATCTGCTGAGTACTTGATCCCGTGGAGGATCTGCTGAATATTCGATTCCGTGGAGAATCTGATGAATATTTGATTCCGTGGAGAATCTGCTGAGTACTTGATCCCGTGGAGGATCTGCTGAATACTCGATTCCTTAGGGAATTTGTTGAATGAGTCGGTACCGCATTTGCATCTGCATAGAGTCGTGTGTCGGTCTCTATGAGTTGCATGAGTCATCTGTGTATGATGCATTGGTTGTGTGAATGTAACTGTGTATGTTATATGTGATTGTTTGGAGGAAATATAGTGAATGTTCATGTGTATGTGTAGAGACATGATTATTTGTATATGCTTAATGTGGTGAGAACATAATTTGAGTATAACTTGTACCAATATGAGTATATGTATATATACAATTTTATGCATTAACTGTTATGATGTTGTTTCTCACCCTTCTGCTGTTTTCTAATGCTCTATGAGGCATTGCAGAGTAGGAAGCTGGAGGTTATTTTTGTGAAGCGATGTCTTCACTCTTTTTGGTCAATGGCTCTGATATGTAACATCTGGGGTAGTTAGGAAGTCTTTGACTCTTTTGGAGTTACATTTGTTTTGATTCTTTTGTGATACATATGTGTATGTATCATGTGTGGATACGTTGTAAATCATGAATTAACTGATGGTTGCATATATTTTATGCATGAGATCGATTCAATATTTGGATGTTTCCGCTTTATTCTAAATATTGAGATGTGGGTTACCCGTTGTTGCATATCTATTTTTGAGCAGGTATCGTATGTGTGTAATTTCATGATAATGTGATGCGCCTCTTTTATACCATGTTTTAATCAAACTCTGATGAAATAAATTTTCTATGTGCCTAATTGATTTATCTAATTTATTTGGGGTATAGAAAGGGGGTGTTACATTAAGTGGTATCAGAGCCAGTGTTGAGTCAGTTGTGTCTGTCTTGTTGTTGTGTTGGTTGAACGGTTGTTTAACCTTGTTGATTTTTGGGAATCCTCAAAATATGGCAGGTCGTAATGACAATGCTATGGCAGCGGCGTTAGAGGCTATGGCCAGAGCTGTGCAGGGTGCACCTAACGTGAATGCGAATGATGAGTTCAGGAAGAACCAACCACCGGTGTTTAAAGGGAGATTTGATCCGGATGGTGCTCAGATATGGTTAAAGGAAATTGAGAGAATTTTTAGGGTGATGGATTGTGCTGAAGGGAATAAGGTGAGACTAGGGACTCACATGCTGAGAGAAGAGGCCGATGACTGGTGGGTCAGCATGAGGCAAGTTCTTGAGGTCGACGACGAGGAGATTACGTGGGATTTATTTCGTGCTGAGTTTCTAAGGAAGTATTATCCCGAAAGTGTTAAAGGGAAGAGAGAAATGGAATTTCTGGAATTGAAACAAGGTAATATGTCGGTGGTGGACTACACCGCTAAGTTTACTGAGTTAGTGAAGTTTCACCCTCACTATGATGCGGTTACGGCGGAATTTTCCAAATGTATCAAGTATGAGAATGGCTTGCGTCCGGAGATAAAGCAAGCGGTAGGTTATCAAAGGATAAGAAGATTTTCGGATTTGACCGAGTGCTGTAGGATTTATGAAGAAGACAGTAGAGCTCGTTCTACTCATTATAAGGGTTTGAGCGAGAGGAGAGGGAAGCAGCAAGTACGAAGCGGACCTTATGTGACGCCTGCTGATAAGGGCAAACATAGGGGAAACTTTGATAGGAGACCCGGAGGAGGTTCCGGTGCGATCAAATGTTTTAAGTGTGGCGTGATGGGCCACAAGTCTTATGATTGTGGAAAGTTCAAGGCGAAGTGTTCCAACTGTGGACTCTTTGGTCATGATGCAGCAGAGTGTAGAAAGAATGCTGTGAAGTGTTTTAATTGTGGCGAGGTGGGTCACATTAGCCCGAATTGTACCAAACCGAAGCAAGCTCCGGCGGGCGGAAAAGTATTCGCATTAGCAGGTTCAGACGCCACTAATGCGGCAGATCGTTTGATTAAAGGTACATGCTTTATTAATGATATGCCTTTAGTTGCTATTATTGATACTGGAGCGACTCACTCGTTCATTTCTCTTGCGTGTGCTAAGCGGTTGGATTTGTGTATGGTTTCTTTGAGTAGTGGTATGGTTATTGGGACTCCCGCTTCGGGGTCGGTAACTACTTCTTTGGTGTGTGCAAGTTGTCCTTTGACCATGTATGGTAAGGACTTCGTTATGGATTTAGTGTGTTTGCCGTTGGAAGGTTTGGACGTAATCTTGGGTATGAATTGGTTGCAATTTAATAGAGTTCATTTGGATTGCTATCACAAGTTGGTAAGGTTTCCTTCTTTGGAAGATGGTGAAAACGAGAGTTTTCTTTCCACTAAAGAGTTGAAGAAACTTTTAGCGGACGAAGCTCAGTTGTTTGGTTTGTTTGCATCGTTGTCGGTGGAGAGCAAAGTTGAGCTCGACGTGTTTCCTGTGGTTTGTGAATTTCCTGAAGTGTTTCCGGAAGATGTTGCGGATGTGCCGCCAAAGAGAGAGGTTGAATTTTCTATTGATCTAGTTCCGGGTACTAGACCGATTTCGATGGCCCCGTATCGGATGTCGGCATCGGAGTTGGTGGAGTTAAAGAAGCAGTTGAATGATTTGTTGGATAAGAGATTTGTAAGACCAAGTGTTTCTCCTTGGGGTGCGCCGGTATTGTTGGTAAAGAAGAAGGATGGTAGTATGCGATTGTGTATTGATTATCGGCAGTTGAATAAGGTGACAATTAAGAACAAGTATCCGCTTCCAAGAATTGATGATTTGATGGATCAATTGGTTGGAGCCCGTGTTTTTAGTAAGATTGATTTGAGATCCGGTTATCACCAGATTCGGGTTAAGGAAGAAGATATTTCGAAGACGGCTTTTAGAACACGATATGGTCACTATGAGTATACGGTGATGCCATTCGGAGTTTCTAACGCGCCGGGTGTTTTCATGGAATATATGAACCGTATCTTCCACGAGCAGTTGGATCGTTTTGTGGTAGTGTTTATCGATGACATTTTGATTTATTCTAAGTCTCGAGAGGAACACGAAGAACATTTAAGGATTGTGTTACGGATTTTGAAAGAGAAGAAGTTATACGCAAAGTTGTCTAAGTGTGAGTTTTGGTTGTCGGAAGTGAGTTTTCTTGGACATATTATTTCCGGCAATGGTATTAGTGTGGATCCATCCAAGATCGATGCGGTAATGCAATGGGAGACTCCAAGATCGGTTACGGAAATTCGAAGCTTTTTGGGCTTGGCCGGTTACTACCGGAGGTTTATCGAAGGATTTTCGAAGTTAGCACTTCCGTTAACGCAATTGACTTGTAAAGGAAAGACTTTTATTTGGGATGTTAATTGTGAAGAGAGTTTCATGGAATTAAAGAGAAGGTTAACAACAGCGCCAGTTTTGATTTTGCCGAATCCTACAGAACCTTTTGTGGTTTACTGCGATGCTTCTTTGTCGGGATTGGGTGGTGTATTAATGCAAGATGGGAAGGTCGTGGCGTATGCTTCTAGGCAGTTGAGAGTGCATGAAAAGAATTATCCTACTCATGATTTGGAGTTAGCGGCCGTGGTGTTCGTTTTGAAAATTTGGAGGCACTATCTTTATGGTGCAAGATTTGAAGTTTTTAGCGATCACAAGAGTTTGAAGTATTTGTTTGATCAAAAGGAATTGAATATGAGGCAAAGGAGATGGCTAGAACTTTTGAAGGACTATGATTTTGGTTTAAATTATCATCCGGGTAAGGCGAATGTGGTAGCCGATGCCTTAAGTCGGAAGTCGTTGCACGTGTCTACTTTGATGGTTAGAGAGTGGGAACTCTTGGAGAACTTTAGAGATTTGAGTTTGGTTTGTGAGTTAACGCCGAGTAGTGTGAAGCTTGGTATGTTGCATGTCACGAATGATTTCCTTACTACAGTGTGCGAAAAGCAAAAGTTGGATTTGAAATTTGTGGATTTGATGACGAATGGAAATGAAGATTTCAAAGTTGATGAATTAGGAGTTTTGAGGTTTCGAGGTCGTATTTGTGTTCCCGATGATGCGGATTTGAAAAAGATGATATTGGAAGAGGGACATCGGAGTAACTTAAGTATTCATCCGGGAGCGAATAAGATGTATCAGGATTTGAAGAAGATCTTTTGGTGGTCTGGATTGAAAAGCGATGTTGCTCGTTTTGTGTACTCGTGTTTGACTTGTCAGAAGTCTAAGGTGGAGCATCAGAAGCCTAGTGGATTGATGCAACCGTTGGATATTCCGGAATGGAAATGGGATAGTATATCGATGGATTTTGTTACGGGATTGCCGAATACGCAAAGAGGACATAATGCTATTTGGGTGATTGTTGATAGGCTTACTAAATCGGCTCACTTTATTCCGATTGATATTACTTATTCTTTGGAAAGGTTAGCCGAGATTTATGTTGGCACTATTGTGAAGCTTCATGGAGTTCCTAAGAGTATTGTGTCGGATAGAGATCCTAGATTTACTTCAAGATTTTGGGAGAGTTTGCAAGGTGCCTTGGGTTCTAAGTTGAGATTGAGTTCAGCATATCATCCGCAAACGGATGGTCAAACCGAGAGGACGATTCAATCGTTAGAAGATCTGTTGCGTGCTTGTGTGCTTGAACAAGGTGGTGCATGGGACAGTTATTTAGCGTTGATTGAATTCACCTATAATAACAGTTTCCATTCGAGTATTGGTATGGCGCCATTTGAGGCTTTATATGGACGGAGATGTCGAACACCTCTGTGTTGGCATGAGACGGGTGAAAGGTCGGTAGTTGGTCCTGAAATGGTACAGCAAACGACGGAAAAGGTGAAATTTATTCGGGAAAAGATGAGAGCTTCTCAGAATAGACAGAAAAGTTATCATGATAAAAGGAGAAAGGATCTCGAGTTTCAAGAGGGTGACCATGTGTTTTTGAGAGTTACACCGGTTACGGGTGTGGGTCGTGCCTTGAAGTCGAGAAAGTTGACTTCTCGTTTTATTGGTCCGTATCAGATTGTCGCACGAGTTGGTGCTGTGGCTTATCGTGTGGCGTTGCCTCCGAATCTTTCGAATTTACATGATGTATTCCATGTCTCGCAACTTCGGAAGTATGTTCCGGATCCGTCATATGTTATTCCGATGGATGAAGTTGAAGTAAGAGATAACCTTACAGTTGAAGTTTTACCGGTTAGTATTTTGGACCGTGAAGTTAAGAAACTAAGAGGCAAGGATATTGCGCTTGTGAAAGTGTCCTGGGGAGGTGCCGCGGAAGGCAACATGACTTGGGAATTGGAGAGCAAGATGCGAGAATCGCATCCAGAGTTGTTTGAATCAGGTGATATTTTCGAGGACGAAAATTTCTAAAGTGGGGGAGAGTTGTAACGCCCCGATTCTGAATTCCCATTAATTGTTGAGTCTTTTAATTTATTTAATTGATGTTTGTTTTAAATTGAGAGATTATATATTGTTATTATGTGGTGTTTGCTTATTTTATCTATTTTACCGATTCGGAGAGTTTTCGGGGAATTAGAGTAAAAAGGGCATTTTAGACATTTAGCACTTTAGTGTGAGAATTGATTGATAAGTGTTGGAAAGAATTTGAGAGGAAAGAAATAGAGATAGAAATAGAATAAGAGAGGAAAAAGGAAGAAGATAGTAACATAAGAAGAAAAACAAGAGAAAGAAAAGAGGAGAAGAGAAAGAGAAGAGAAAGTGGAGAGGAAAACCTAGAATCATCAAGGGATCATCACCAAAGCTTGCAATCGATCGGTAAGGGTGTGAAACTCCATCATCTCTTTAATGTGTATGATTGTATGTGTATGTGTGTGGATTTTGTAGAGTTTCTACTCTTTTTCCACTTAGGTTAGAAGTTAGTTTTGTGAGTAGAACGAAGTTTTAATCGGTTAGAAATCGGATTAGACGATGTAGTTTAGTCGGGTGATGGTTGGGTTGTGCTACTGTGATTGGTTTGGATTTAATCGGTTGGTTGTGTGGAGTTTGGGCTTTGAGACAGCCATGGAAGTTCTGTCTTCGCAAGTTCGCCAGGCGAATGGCAGCGAAGCTTCGCCAGGCGAAGCCCAGCGAGCTGTAGCGAAGCAAGTCAGAAGCTAATACCCTGTATTCGCTGGCAAGTTCGCCAGGCGAGGTGGGTTGGCGAAGGTTCGCCAGGCGAGTGGGTAGCGAGCCTCAGCGAGTAATTCCAGAATTACTCCCAGTGGACTTCGCTGGGGAGTTCGCCAGGCGAAGGCCAACGAGCATTCGCTGCGTGGCTTCGCCAGGCGAAGGTTGGCGAACCTGGCAGTGTTATTTTGTTTTGCTGTTTGTTCATAGCATGATGTTTGGTTGATTCAATTATGATTAATGCCTATATGAATGATTGATGTGTGAACTGTTCCAACATGTCGTGCTGTGGGTGGCCGAAAGGCGTGAATCCTAGATTGTAGAGTAAATGATAAATCTTGAATATTTGATAATCTTGTGTATTTGCTCGAATTGAATAGAAATGCATTGATAGGCTGATATGTGTGTAAACCATGTGTGGAATGGTGTATAATGTGAATGCATGATAGATATATGCTATGTATATGATAAATGCAATGAATATGTTTGTGAGCATAGTATGCATTTTTGTATCGATTGATCCCTCGGAGGATTTGCAGGACCTCGTATGATACGATGGTTATATTTGATTCCTTGGAGAATCGGTTGCATTGTGTGATTCCTCGGAGAATCGGTCATAACATGTAATCCCGTGGAGGATTGGTTAGAGTATTTGATTCCGTGGAGAATCTGCTGAGTACTTGATCCCGTGGAGGATCTGCTGAATATTCGATTCCGTGGAGAATCTGATGAATATTTGATTCCGTGGAGAATCTGCTGAGTACTTGATCCCGTGGAGGATCTGCTGAATACTCGATTCCTTAGGGAATTTGTTGAATGAGTCGGTACCGCATTTGCATCTGCATAGAGTCGTGTGTCGGTCTCTATGAGTTGCATGAGTCATCTGTGTATGATGCATTGGTTGTGTGAATGTAACTGTGTATGTTATATGTGATTGTTTGGAGGAAATATAGTGAATGTTCATGTGTATGTGTAGAGACATGATTATTTGTATATGCTTAATGTGGTGAGAACATAATTTGAGTATAACTTGTACCAATATGAGTATATGTATATATACAATTTTATGCATTAACTGTTATGATGTTGTTTCTCACCCTTCTGCTGTTTTCTAATGCTCTATGAGGCATTGCAGAGTAGGAAGCTGGAGGTTCTTTTTGTGAAGCGATGTCTTCACTCTTTTTGGTCAATGGCTCTGATATGTAACATCTGGGTAGTTAGGAAGTCTTTGACTCTTTTGGAGTTACATTTGTTTTGATTCTTTTGTGATACATATGTGTATGTATCATGTGTGGATACGTTGTAAATCATGAATTAACTGATGGTTGCATATATTTTATGCATGAGATCGATTCAATATTTGGATGTTTCCGCTTTATTCTAAATATTGAGATGTGGGTTACCCGTTGTTGCATATCTATTTTTGAGCAGGTATCGTATGTGTGTAATTTCATGATAATGTGATGCGCCTCTTTTATACCATGTTTTAATCAAACTCTGATGAAATAAATTTTCTATGTGCCTAATTGATTTATCTAATTTATTTGGGGTATAGAAAGGGGGTGTTACACGCCCATATGTTATAGTTTGCTGATCTGGTCAGTTTTTCACATGGGATAAGAGGAACTTTAGTAAACGAGTCTCCCATAGCTTAATGACACAAAAAATCGGGGTTGCTTGCACTGGAGCACCGTTTTCCGTGAGTCGGAAAGTAAACCAGAGGCCGAATCTGGAATGGGTGAGGAGAGGTGAGTAGATCAGCAGAAAAACAGTCGGAATCAGCCGCCGGTCGCGCTGGGACAGCAGAGGGAAAAAGGGGCTCTGGGGCAGCAGCGGGAAAAAAGGGCGACGACCGGATCAGAGGACAGTGACAAAATCGGTTTTTCGAAACGTCGTCGGAAGTTTTGCCGGAACTGTAACGGCGGCAAGACAGTTATGGGAGAATTTTGAAAAGTGAGAGGCAAACCGGAGTGACAACACGGTTTGCAAAAAAAAAAATTTCTCACCGGAAGACAGTAGGTCAATCGGGTAAAATACGGCGAAGAAAGAATTGTCTCTTATTAGTAGGCTCTAGATACCATGTTGAAATACAAGAGACTAAGAGACATGAATAAACCGCGTGTTTTGAAAAGCACTATGGAGACATTATTATATATAAATAGATTACAACTAATTACATAATATAGTCGATGTGGGACTATTCTATATACAAATATTCTCAACACTTTATATATATTTACAAATATCAAAAAGAGTAAATTATTAAATTTCACAAAAAGCCACCAAAAGGGGGTACATTTCCCAATGTCATCAAAAAAAGTCACGGCTCTGTAAACAATGAGTTTTTCCCAAAATACATCAAACAACATAAAACTGCGGAATTCGAAAGGCATAAGTAAAGGTTTTCCTCATCAGGAAACATAAGCAAAATAAGTCAACAGTATATAGTTTAACTCAAAAGAACCCAACCTGTAACACCCCCTTCTATACCCCCAAATAAACAATAAATCATATAAGCACATATTAAAATTTCATCAGAGTATAAATAAAACATGGTATAAAATAAGTATGTCACATCATCACGAAATTAACACGCAACACCTGCTCAATAAAAGACATGCAACAGTGGGGTAGTTTCAACAGAGGAACTTAATCCTTACACCCACATCTCAATATTTAGAATTAAAAGTGAAAAATCTAAACATTGAATCACTTAAAACATGTTAATCATATAAATACATATCATTCATGTTTACATAAACGTTTGTCATCAGATACATATACAAATGTATCTCAAAATAATACTATACAATCCTAACTACCCAGTGCTACATATCAGAGCTTAACCAACCAAAAGAATGAAGCTATACTTCACAAAAGACTTCCATCAAAGCTAATCTGCAATGCCTCATAGAGCATTATAAAACAGCAGAAAGGTGAGAAATATTATCATAATAATCAATATATATATATATATATATATATATATATATATATATATATATATATATATATATATATATATATATATATATATATATATATATATATATATATATATATATATATATATATATATATATATATATATATATATATATATATATATATATATATATATATATATATATATATATATATATATATATATATATATATATATATATATATATATATATATATATATATATATATATATATATATATATATATATATACACACACAAACATAGAATACACATATTCCACATTTCTCACCACAATTCATTATCACCATCATATACATCACAATATATGTATATATAAACAGATATGGAATGATTATCAAGCATATTTATCATGCACACATCCATAATCCTCATCAATTCACACAACATACACATATGCATACATTCACACAACATTTATCTCTATGCCATGTGACTCAATGCAACTCAATGCAACTCATGCCATGTGGTACCAACCCTTGTTATCATTTTTCGATTTTTACATTTAAACCAGGTCCGTCCTCTAGACCGATAACAACAAAAGCCCATCCTCTAAGCTTTCAAACCCACTCTTCTAGGCTTGGGACAAGTCACTAGTCTACACGAAACTAGAAAGCATTGCCTCTTGACTAAATGATGCATATGCAATCAAAAACCAAATGCACTTAAGACCGTTCTCGCATCTTAATCTCATGCATTCTCAATAATTCATCACATAAGAATTATAACATGATTGCACACACAACATATTTCACATAATCAAAGTATTCACACTTTAAATCATCATCACCATATTATCAAGCAATGCACACATATTCACTAATATGTTCTCATGCATTCTTCACATATAATTACAAGCAATGCACACATATTCACAATATGTTCTCATGCATTATTAATAACATCTTGCCAACGACAACAAACTCAATCACAATCATCATGCACTTTTAAATCAATTAAAACAATGCATATATTTGTCAAATACTACATTCATAATCGATTCCATAATCTAGGATTCACGCCATACGACTACCCACAACATATCACACCATAGTACACAAACTATTCATTCCGATAAGGATCGAACACAATCGAACCAAACAGTCAACATATGATGGAATCACAAAGAAAATGTTACCTGATTCAAACAGCTCTAGATAAGACTCCCTCATCTGACTCTCAAGTTCCCAAGTCACATTTCCACCGGACGGTCCTCCCCAAGCGTCCTTCACCAAAGCAATCTTTTTTCCTCGAAGTTGCTTCAACTCCCGATCCTCTATCCGCATAGGTGATGTCTCCACAGTTAGGTTATCTCTCACCTGCACATCATCTACTTGGACTACATGAGATGGATCCGCAATGTATTTCCTCAACTAAGATACATAGAACACGTCATGGAGATTAGCAAGCGACGGTGGTAAAGCAACACGATAAGATACCTCTCCTATCTTCTGCAAAATCTGATAAGGACCAATGAAACGCGGCGTCAACTTACGCGACTTGAATGCCCTACCAACACCAGTCATAGGAGTAACCCGAAGAAACACATGATCTCCGTCCTGAAATTCAAGTGGTTTCCTCCTCTTGTCATGATAACTCTTTTGACGACTCTGAGAAATCCTCATCTTTTCTTGAATCATCTTAATCTTATCGGTAGTCTGCTGGACTATCTCGGGTCCAACCACAAAACTCTCTCCAAATTCATACCAATACAATGGTGTCCTACACCGTCTACCGTAAAATGCTTCAAACGGTGCCATACCAATACTCGAATGAAAACTGTTATTGTAAGTAAATTCAATCAAAGGTAAGTAGCTATCCCAAGCTCCTCCCTTCTCCAACACACAAGCTCTCAAAAGATCCTCAAGTGACTGAATCATTCTCTCAGTCTGACCATCGGTCTGCGGATGATAAGCTGAACTCAAATGCAACTTCGTACCCAAAACACTTTGCAAACTCTCCCAAAATCTCGAAGTAAACCTCGGATCTCTATCTGACACAATGCTAGACGGAATACCATGCAAACTTACAATCCTTTCAATGTACAACTTTGCCAATTTCTCCAACGGGTAATCCATTCGCATAGGAATAAAGTGAGCAGATTTGGTCAATCTATCCACAATAACCCAAATAGCTTCAAAGTTACTCGGCGTCCTCGGTAAACCAGACACAAAATCCATAGAAATTCTATCCCATTTCCACTCTGGAATAAACAACAGTTTCATCAAACCCGACGGTTTCTGATGCTCAATCTTTGACTTCTGACAGGTCAAACAAGAATACACAAACTCAACAATGTCCTTCTTCATACGAGGCCACCAAAATACTTTCCTCAAATCTTGATACATCTTAGTAACACCCGGATGAATACTCAATCCACTATGATGCCCTTATTCAAGAATACTCTTCTTCAGCTCAATAACATCAGGAACACAAAATCTATCACGACACTTCATGATACCATTTCCATCAATCCGAAAATCACCACCTTGACCTTGATTGATCAAAGTCAACCGATCAACTAAACTCAAATCAGATTTCTGTCCTTCTCGAATCTCTTCAAGAATAGCACTAGTAAGCTTTAACATACCAAGCTTAACTCCGTAAGAAGTCTTCTCACACACCAAGCTCAAATCGCGAAATTGCTCAATCAATTCCAACTCTTTTACCATCATCATTGATATGTGCAACGATTTCCTACTCAAAGCATCAGCTACCACACTTGTTTTACCCAGATGGTAATTCAAACCAAAATCATAATCTTTCAGAAGTTCCAACCATCTCCTCTGCCTTGCATTCAATTCTTTTTGATCAAAGATATATTTCAAACTCTTATGATCATTAAATACCTCAAATCTCGAACCAAACAAATAATGCCTCCAAAGTTTTAGCACAAATACAACGGCGGCCAACTCTAAGTCATGCGTCGGATAATTCTTCTCATGCACTTTGAGTTGCCTCGAAGCATAAGCTACCACTTGTCTATTTTTCATCAACACACCTCCTAAACCAATCAAAGAAGCATCACAATACACAACAAACGGTTCTATCGGATTTGGCAAAATCAAAACAGGATTTGTCGTCAATCTTCTCTTAAGCTCTTGAAAACTTCCTTCACACTTTGCATTCCAAACGAAAGCTTGACTTTTCCTAGTCAACTGCATCAACGGTAATGATAACTTGGCAAATCCTTCGATGAATTTCTGATAATATCCCGCCAAACCAAGAAAACTTCTAATCTCAAAAACCGATTTCGGAGTCTCCCATTGCGATACCGCTTCCACCTTCGACGGATCAACTGCAATACCTCTACTCGAAATCACATGACCAAGGAAACTCACTTCCTTCAACCAAAATTCACACTTAGAAAGTTTAGCATACAACTACTTCTCTTTCAATACAGATAACACAATCCTTAGATGCTCGACATGCTCTTCTTCACTCTTCGAATAAATCAAAATATCATCAATGAACACCACCACAAACTTGTCCAAATAAGGATGAAAAATCCGTTCATGTACTCCATAAATACACCTAGTGCATTAGTCACACCAAGTGGCATCACAGAATACTCATAATGTCCATACCTCATTCTAAAAGCAGTCTTCTGAATATCCTCAGCCTTCACACGAATCTGATGATACCCAAATCTTAGATCTATCTTACTGAACACACTTACACCAACCAACTGATCCATCAAATCATCAATCCTCGGAAGTGGATACTTATTCTTGATAGTCACCTTGTTCAATTGTCTGTAATCCATACAGAGTCTCATAGAACCTTCTTTCTTCTTAACCAATAACACTGGTGCACCCCACGGTGACACACTCGGACGAATAAACCTCTTCTCAAGTAGATCTTCAAGTTGACTCTTCAACTCTTTCAATTTCGATGCGGATATACGATTTGGAGCTATCGATATCGGACTAGTTCCAGGAATTAAGTCGATCGTAAACTCCACTTCTCGTTCTGGCGGTAAGTCTCTTATCTCATCAGAAAAAAATTCCGGAAAGTCATGGGCAGTTGGTAAAGCATCAATTGTTTCACTTCCACCAGTGCTTAAATTTGCCATAAACAAAAATACCTTCGCACCATCTTGCAGTGATTCCTTCACTTGCTTAGCAGTCATAAACAAACCTCTTTCATCGCCAGGTTCAGGAAAAATAACCGTTTTGTCAAAACAGTTAATATAGACACGATTGAATTCCAACCAATTCATCCCAAGAATAACATCAAGTTGATCTAAGTGAAGACACACTAAATCAACTCCAAAGTCTTTACCAAAAATACTCAACGGACAATTCAAACACACATACGGGGTAATCACCGAACCCATAGCAGGAGTATCAATAACCATACCACCATTCATAATAGAGAACTCAAGATTTAATCTCTTAACACAATCAAAGGAAATAAAAGAATGTGTAGCTCTAGTATCAATTATAGTGATCAAAGGTATACCATTAATGAAGCACGTACCTCGGATCAATCGATCTTCACTAGCAGTCTCCGATCCTGATAGAGCAAACACTTTCCCATTCCCTTGAGTCTTCTTCGGCTTGTCACACTTGGTACTAATGTGCCCTTGCTCACCACAGTTGTAGCAAGTCACATTCGCACCGCTTTTGCACTCAAGAGCTTTGTGGCTTGGCTTCCCACATTTGAAACACTTCATCCCAACACTCTTGCACTCAGGAGCATGATGTCCCGCTTCACCGCAATTATAACATCTTATCGGGGTGGAAGCTCCTCCCCACTCGGCTTCTTGCCGTAACCAACTTTCTGTTTCCCCTTATCCGCAGGAGTCACATACGGATTTCCTATAAATTGACCCTTTCCCTTCTTATCATTTAAACTCTTGTAGTGACTAGACCGAGCCCTACTATATTCATCATAAATTCTACTCTTGTTCACCAACTCAGTAAATCGCCTAATCTCCTGATAACCAACGACTTGCTTGATTTCAGGCCTCAAACCATTCACAAACTTGAGACACTTGGATCACTCAGCATTAGTAGTGTTGTAATGAGGACAAAACTTAATCAATTCCTCAAATCTTGCGGCATACTCGGCCACAGTTGAGTTACCTTGCTTCAGCTCAAGGAATTCAATTTCCTTCTTACCACGCACATCTTCTGGAAAATACTTCTCCAGAAATGCCTCTCTAAAAACATCCCAAGTAACCACAACCTCATCCTCTTCAAAACTTTGGCGAGTATTACCCCACCAGTCCTTAGCTTCATCTTCAAGCATATGAGTGCCAAACTGCACCCTCTGCGCATCCGAACAGTTCATGACTCGAAAGATCTTCTCGATCGCTTTCAGCCATACCTGTGCTTTGTCAGGTTCATGAGTTCCCTTAAATATTGGCGGATTGTTCCTTTGGAACCTCCCTAAAGCACGAAACTCGTCATCAGCATTATTTCCAACATTCACATTGGCTTGAGGATTCTGCCCAATCGCTCCAGCCAACCTCGTCAAAGCCTCAGCAATCGCTTCATCATTCCTACCTGCAACCATTGTTCTTGATTCCCACAACAAATCCTCGTTAGAACAACCATATCGATAGTACTACACACTGTTGCACCCCAAAATTTGACCAACAATTATTTATTCATTGAGTGTTTGGAAGTGGATACCTTCATCAGAAAGTTCAAGAGATCCTCAGAGGAATGGGTTGAAACCAGGGTTGTGTGCTTCATAGCTTGAGAGTTGTGGGTGCCCCTCAAATGATTCTGAGACTTTGAGAATAAACTTGATGTTTTGAGAAAGCCTATGAGATGTCTTGATAGCCATCATGAAGCGCAGAGAGGTCATTATGCAAGAGTTCAGAAGATTCAACCATGAATGGTAGAATTAGGGTTTTGACTGGGTCAACCCTAAGTCAACTGAAAATTTGGAGAAGGTTGAGACCTAATCCAAGGGCCATGAGATCATGGAATGATGTATAGAGATGTTATAAAGATGATTCCTAGACCAACTCATCATGATTGAGGAGTTTGAGAAGTTTCAAGCTAGGGTTTCCAAGGATTGCCAGTGGAAAAACCCTAATTTGATCCCTATCTTCCAGGCAGTTTTAGCTCTAGATGTGATTGATATCTCACTTTCCCCATAACATGAATGTTGTAGAGCTTGTTCTTAGCTTTAATTTGAGTGGTGGAAGTACTTGATAGGAGTTACAGAGCTCAAGTTATGGTTTTGACAAATTACAGGTCAGCAGAGGTGTGTGAATCTGGGTCCTTGAAAGTCACCCAACTTGCAGACAACTTTTGCCCTAGTAGGAGGATTCCTATGATTTCTTGGTCAACATGAATATTGAAGAGCATCTTCTTAGCTTTAATTTGAGTGGTAGAAGTCCTTGATTGGATTTGTGGAACTCAACTTATGGGTTGAACAAGGTAGGGGTATTTTGGTCATTTGTCAGTTATAGGTCATTTTAGCCAATGCCTAAAACTCCTATTTCCAAGCCTCAAATGGAAAAACTCAAAACATGAAAGTTGCTCAAAATGTGATTTTAAGTCTAGAAAGAAGGTCACAAATTGTTGGAAAAGCTCATAGCATGAGATTACATGATTGGTCCAAAATGAACTAAAAGTGGCTTATAAACTTGAAAAGTTGAATTTGAAAAGTGATTTGGAAGATCCACAAATCCAAAATAGGTCATCCAATATATCATTTTGATTGGAAAAACCATTTTGAGAACATTGGTTTAGCCACATTTTTGAGTTAAGGTTTAAAAAATGGAGTTGCTTTGGAATTTAGTTACTTGCATAATAAGGCACCAAGGTGAAACTCAAGGGAAGTGAACATACAAGCTGGTTAAGCACTCCAACCCTTCCAAAAACTCATATGAGGAGATTTTCAAATGGAATGGAGGGGCTGTAACAAGGAAGAGTACATGATATGAGATGAATCCATATGTCATGACATGATAAATTCAAGTTCTCGTTAGATTGTTCTAGATGATTCTAGGGCTTTCTAAATCATTCTATATATTGAGAAGAGTATGCTGAGATAGAAGGTTGGTGAAGTTGGTGCATTAAGAAGGAGAATAGAGAGATTTGAGAGATTACTTCCATTTCAAGCAAGTGAGAAACTCTCCATTACAATCCATTCCTGTTCGAAGTTTGGAGTCTTCCTCAATCATTGGAGCATTGTGAGTGTGAGAGAGCCTTCTCCAAGGTCCATCCATGGCTGCATGAAGAGTTGACATTACAAACTCAAGATTGAGCATCAAAGTTGCAGTCAAGAATACAAGCTTTCTTCTTCAGTTTTGTTGCATACAGTAGCCTCAACATCACTTAGGGATCACTCTTGAAGATTTGCCAAGCTTGAAGTGCAAGAATCCATAACTGTTTTCTCCAAGAATTCAGGTTTGCAACTTGATTCTTTCACCTGTATTTATGGCTTGTTAGCATGTTTCTTTAGGATAGAAATGTTAGGAATAAGTAGAGGATGGTTTTCAGAGAGTTAGGGTTCATTTCATGAGGTTTGATAACAGGGTGTTGAAACTTTAATGACCAAGAAAATACTGTGTGGTGAGCATTAATCCACATCCATTAGCATGTTAGAATCAGCATAGAATAAAGGGCATTTTAGTGTAGAAAGAATCAAGAATTGAGGGAGTGCATCACAGTGAAAATTTGAGTGCCATGGGGTTTCTCACGATCGGGTTGGGCATTAGAGTGAATCTCAGTGAAAACTATGGATATGGGTGTATAGAGGGAGAAAAATGGAGCAAGTTTGCCCTTGGAAGAGTGGCATTTCATTGAGAAACAAGCAAGAACGAAGCCATGGAAGTTTCACGTGAAAAGCTGCATGTTAATGGAAGTTTTAAACCCTAACTACATGGCCAAGGAAGAAGACGCGTGTTAACCGTTGGATCTAGCCAAAATACTTGACCAAGACTCACGATCGTGCGGCCACAATTGAATTCAGAAAAATGGAGGGAAGATGAATCTATTAAACGCTGCGTTTAGATTAGTTGCCCCTCCTGGGCTTAGCGCTATCCGCACCCCCCCCCCCTTTGGCTGGCCCATATGATTTTAACTAGCGTGTATTGCTATTCCAACCCCCCCTCCCTTTATTTGTTTTAAATTCTTTTATTTTCTTCTTTTATTTTTTCTGTTTTGATTAATTCATAAATAATTGATAAAAAATGATTTTTTAATTCTTCTTTTTTCTATGAGTAGATGACTTTGTGTAGAAAAATATAAAAATAAAAATGGGATTTTATTTTTTAGTTTAGTATTTTTAATAGATTTTTCTTTTAAGTAGCTTTTATAATGTTTAGTTCTATATCATGATTTTGTAGGAATTATTTTAGGACCTTCCCTCAGGGTTTTTAATCCATTCTTTTTTGTGCAATTAGATGATGAATCATAGTTCCCCATAGGATTTATTTCTAGATTTTTAGAATTAAATCTTGATTAGTTTAATTAGGGTAGCTTTAGGGTATCCTAATTAGGGTTTAGGTTGTGCATAGGTAAAGAATTCATTTTCTTTAGATAGTTTTGTTTGATTTTTGGGGAGGGGCATATGTGGATATTATGGGTAGATGTTGTAGACCCTTGTGAATAATTGCTAGATTTTCCCCCCTTGTGTTAGTATTTTTAGGTATTTTCTAAAGTTGCCTGATGGTTCTATCTGTTCTGTGGTTATCTGTTCATCTCTGGGGGGTTGTTTTGGGGAATTTGTTGTGGGGCTTGTGTTGTCTTGAAGAGCTTGTTGAAGAGCATGATGGAGAGAAGATTGTAGATCAAGACCCAGAGACCCAGAGCTTGGCTTGTCCCCTGTCTGTGAGGTTTGAGATCCTGAAGTTTGAAGGAAGTTCATGGTACTTTCCTGAGGAAGGCACTATGAATGACTTTCATTCTTTCTTCTCACCTCTTTCTTAAGTATCCAATGATGTTGGAGCCAACTTGTGAGTTTAATTTCTCCTGAGGAGGAATGTAAACTGATCACATGTTGTTGAGCCACATGGGATACAACTCCTAAGTGGAAGCCTCCTAGTACTTTCCTGAGGAAGGTCCTATGGGTCTATTCACTTAGTTCCCTTAGTTTATCTAGGATTTCTCAAGTATCCAATGATGTTGGAGCCAACTTGTGAGTTTAATTTCTCCTGAGGAGAAATGTAAACTGATCACAGTTGTTGAGCCACATAGGATACAACTCCTAAGTGGAAGCCTCCTAGTACTTTCCTGAGGAAGGTCCTATGAGTCTATTCATTTAGTTCCACTAGTTCAGATAGGATTTCCTAAATATCCAGTGATGTTGGAGCCTGCTTGTGAGTTTAATTTCTCCTGAGGAGGAATATAAACTGATCACAGTGGTTGAGCCACATAGGGTATGACTCCTGAGTATACACCTCCTAGTGTTCTCCTGAGGAAGACACTATGAGTCTGCTTGCTTAGCTCCCTGTCTTTGGTAAGCTTGTTCTGAAGCTTGAAGACTGGGATTGATTTCTTTTGGTTAGGTTTTGCTTTAGGGCTTTGCTTAGATTTGATTCAGATTCTGTGTTAGGGTTAGGATTAGAGAATAGATTCTTTCTTTCTCAAGCATGTGTTTTGTTTGCCTGATGGCACTTCATTTCCTTTATCTGTATATTGCTTGATAGCATGTTGTTTATTTTCAGTATGACTACTGTTATTTCATGACTGGCTTGAGGTTGAGATGAGCTTGTGGAGGCTGAAGCCCCACACACATTTCCTCCCTCACTTGCATTGCATGCATTTTACTGTTAAAGCTGATGCTTTTGTCTGTTTTGGTGTATCATTGATATGATCCCTTAGGACTCTCATTTCTTCTGATGAGGATTTGATGATAGACTTTTAGGTTGAAACCTATGCATGACAACATCTAGGAGTTCCCTGTTCAAACCTCAACCATAGGATGAATCCATGGCATGATAACAGTAGGACTTGATAGTCTCCCTCCTAGTTGAGCCATATTTCCCGTAGTTTCCCGAACTACGTTTGCTCTGATCTTTCATACCAGATGAAAGTACGTAGGCATAGGATGCGATATCCTAGCGAGCAACCTTCCCCACCTTCACCAGTAGTTAGCCGAACTACGTTGACTCTGATTTCTCATTCTCTGATGAGAATACGTAGGCATAAAGCGCGACGCTTTGCCGAGTCATTTTTCTTTTCTTTTTCAGCCAGCCTTGATAGGTAGATAGATTATAACCAACCCGTCCAAGTAAACAAACAAGCGAGGATCCCGTCGAGTACGACGGACGTGAGGGGTGCTAATACCTTCCCCTTGCGTAACCGACTCCCGAACCCAGACAATGGTTGCGACGACCTTGTCTTACCCTTTTTCGTCAGGTTTTTCCGATCGTTTCCTTTCCCGCTCTGAGGGATAAATAACGAAAGGTGGCGACTCTTCTGTCATGCCGGCACCTTATTTTCGCGCAAGCGACAGCTGGCGACTCTGCTGGGGACCGAACCCAGAATCTCTGGTTCTCCGGTTCCCTACGCGAGTCAATCCTATCGTTTGTGTGTTTGCTTGTTGGGTTGCGTTTATTTATCGCATTTTTACTTCTCGCATCTTTACTTCCCGCATTTTATTTCCCGCATTTTATTTCCAGTTTGATATGATTATCTGTGCTGCTGTGGGAGAGGGATGTTACTGTGAGTGAAAAGCCGGACCTGGGCTTTGAGTACACACCTAGATATAGTTGCGGAGAAGTAGTAGACGAACCTGTCTGCTGAGCAGGCACAGTTCCCTACGAAAATCTGCGCTCAGACGAGATTCTTGCAGAGGTGCTCCTTTCCGGTCCTGAGGATCTGAGGGGAGTCCAGACGTGAGGATTGTCGACTCTGGGGACCGATCATTTGGAAGTCAGCTAAGAGAGGCCTCTTCATGACTTGACGATGCCACTCCTTCTGGGAATCGTATTGTCACTCGTGAAAGTCTGTGACACTGACGACCGCATAGGATGCCGTACCTTTGTCCGTGGATTAGGTCCATCATACCTGTGAGTGGGGTTGGGATATTGCAGGAAACTTTGACCTCCAGACTACCTGGTTTTCTTGACAGTGAATCAGTTATGTTGGGCTCTCAGTTGCAGAGATGTTCTTGATAGAGCAAGGGTTTGATCAAAGGATTTTATCATCGGGTGTTTGTTTGTTCTTGATAGAGCAGGTTCCGATCAGAGTATTGTTATCAGAGGTTTGTTCTGGATGGAGCAGATTTTTGAGTGGGGTCTGAGGATCTCGTCAGCAGTTGTTATTTTGTTCTTGATAGAGCAGATTTTGAGTGGGGTTTGAAGATCTCATCAGCAGCTGTGTGTTTGTTCTAGAGAGGACAGATTTGTGATTTGGGGGTCCGAAGACTTCATCAACAGATATTCCTTGATCTTGCATCCGGGGTCTTTATTATCAGGCCTTCGTTCTTGCCAGGACAGAATTTTGATCTCGATCCTACTAGATGGTTATTCACAACAGATCAGATCAGTGGTTTTACACCGGGGTTTCCTTCTCATCAGTGACTATTGACATCGAATCTCCACAGCAGCCACCTGGATATATTGTTGCATACCTGCATTTTGCATTAGCTTGCATAATCATTCCATTAGCGTGTGTCTGTGACAGGTACCGTTTCCCCGATCCAGGATCTCTCGCCTTTTATTGTGTTACTGCAGCCTCTCTCAGGAAGACTGATGCGTATGAGTTCTCGGTCCTTGTTGTGTCGAATCTGACTATTGCTATGTGAGGTTACTATTTCCATGATTGGGCCTGGATTCCTCTCCTTATTATTGTCAGCATGTGCCAGGATCGGGGGAAATCTCTCAAGCACACAGACACACGCATGCATCTGCATAAAGCATTTTTGCATGACATACATTCTGTTACCTTTTCCTAACCCTTGATGTTGACAGGTTTTTCAGGTACTCAGGTTCCGAGCTGCTTTCGATCTCCAGGATTGATCAAAGATTCATCCACCGCTACTCAACTCGCGCCAATCAAACGAGAATCATGGACCAGGTACAGTCAGATGTTCAGGAGCTTCGTGAACGGATGGATCGTTTTATGGAGCTGATGCAAGTAGTTGCGAATGGGCAAGATCAGCTTCGTACTTTGGTTCAACCTCTCATCTCCAGGGTTGACAGTAATGGAATACTTCACGGCGGGGCCGTGCCCACTCCTCCTCAAGGGGATACTCCACAGAACATTGTTCCTGCTGCCGGGGGCAACGGTAGTGCTAACGGCAATCTTATGACTAATCTCGGACTTAACGCGGCGGGCGCCGTCAATGGTGGTTTGGGAGCCAATGTTAACGTGGGGCCGGTCAACGGCAATGTTGGTGCAGGAAATATGGTGGTGCCTCAACCGTGGCTGGAGGACCACCAGGATGACATTTTCTCTCAGAGAGGCGCAGAGGCTGAATTGACTGCTGAAGCTCGACTCAGGTTCAAGGCGCTGGAAGATAAAATGAGAGATATAGAAAATCAGAATACATTGGGCGTTGACATGTCCAAACTCGGGTTGATTGCTGACTTTAAAGTACCTCACAAGTTCAAGGTGCCTATCTTTGAGAAGTATAGGGGCACTACTTGTCCCCGTGTTCACCTCCGATCTTATTACAGAAAGATGTCCGCTTATTCTGATGATGAGAAGTTGCTGATGCACTTCTTTCAGGATAGTCTTTCTGGCCCATCGCTCGAATGGTATATGGGTTTGGAGCCCGCTGCTGTGCGCACCTGGAAAGATCTCGCAGAAGCATTTGTTCTCCACTATCAATATAATAGCGACTTGGCTCCCAACCGAGTTCAGCTTCAGAATCTCTCGCAGCGGAGCAATGAAAGCTTCAAAGAGTACGCCCAACGGTGGCGTGAATTGGCTGCTCGGGTTCAACCGCCGATGGTTGAGCGTGAGTTGGTACAAATGTTCGTGGCTACCCTTCCCGGAGTCTATTATGAGAAGCTGATCAGTGGCATGTCTGGAACATTCTCGGCCCTCATCACTTTGGGCGAGCATGTTGAAAATGGTATAAAGATTGGAAAGATTCAAGGCGAATCATCCTCATCTGGAAGAGCTAACAAGAAACCCTATACTGGCAAACGCCGAGAGGGCGATGCCAGTGCTGTCACTAATGCTAGGAGAAAGGGCAAGGGCCCTCAGTCTCAGATTGCTAGCATAAGCATCCCAGCTGTTCCCCCACAGCCGCAGCAGCAGCCCCAGCAACAGAATAATCCAGGATATAAGAGATATCAGAATCGGGGTCCCCTCGCAAACCGTCACTTGGAAACTCCTCCTATGTCATATGCACAGCTTCTGCAAACACTGCTCCAGCTCCAGTTAGTTCAGAAAAGGACAATGGCTCCCTTGACAGGGGCACCACCACCGGGGTATGATGCCAATGCTACTTGTGAATTTCATTCTGGGGCGCCTGGCCATACAGTTGAGAATTGTAAAGCTTTTAAGCACAAAGTCCAGGACTTGGTCGACGCCAAGGTTATCAACTTTTCTGAC